>JAUZSX010308007.1:0-12484 GCA_034780655.1 Idiosepius hallami | reverse complement strand
GAAGGCCTGAGGGTGACTAGGCCGAAACGTAGTGTAATAACATCAAAAAAATACCTACTAAGATGAGGACAAAAGTCTGAATAATAAAAGTTAATACCTAAATTACGATGCCTCATCTCAAAAAAAAAAAAAAAGAAAAAAAAAGAAACTATAACATATATATATATATGTGTGTGTGTGTCAATATAAATAGAGAAATATAGAAAATTAATATAAGACTTCAGTTATTTTTCCATATTTACTTTTGTGATTCGCAGAGACATATTTTTATAACTCATAATCTTGCATTAAAACAGGCTCTGATAGAAAAATCTGTTTCAACAAAGTTGTATTCTTTAAAACGTTTTCCTTTTTTTGTTTCATATGTCAAAAAATACAGTAAAAAAAAAAAGAAGAGTATATTAAAACTTTTTGCTACATCTCTCTTTTATATATTAATATTTGTATGTGAAATTGTGAGCATATGTTTAAATATACATATATATATATATATATATAGGTTGTATTTCATCTGAAGCATCATAGGATTATAGTTTAATTTATAAGGTTATGTAAGGCTGTATGATGCATTAGCGGTTATAGTCAGTAATATTTTGGTGTTATAAATACATTTTCAAACCAATGGTCTTTCTTTTATTTTATTATCTGAGTTTAAAAGCAAAAAGGGTCAGTGTTAAAAACAGAGTTATAATTTCCAATATTACTGAGTATTATATCATATTATATTTACTTGGTGAGCACTACCTTAAGTTTGGCACAAGGCCATTTTTTCGTGCTCTTACCCGGGCTTTTTACATTCAGTGTTACCCTTCACCTAGATGAGTTGCTCTCCTGAGCTAACGAGCCCCATCTGCCCGAAGCAGCTAAAGGTGAATGTAATGGTTTTGACTGGGATTTGAACTCGCGTAATACGATTTCAGAACCAAAGCTTTTACGAAGCTTCACCGTCACTGCCATATATATATATATATATATATATATATATTCATATATTTGTTTTTTTTTTAAACCCGCAAGGTCATTTAGTGCCAAAGCTTGTTTTCTTCCTTCTTCCTTCTCCTCTTGACACAAATTCATCCAACTCCTTTTCATCTTCTTAATTCTTCTGGAACCCCCCCAAAAAAGGGGGGGGTCTCAATCATTTCAACATTTCCATTTCTTTTTTGCTCGCCCCCCTCAACATCATCCTGTCTCCGCCCTAAGTGTTCTTTGCCTGGTTTTTTGAACAGACATCTGGCCTCAATGTGCCAAGTGAAACACATTTGCAAGTGATTTTTCCAAGTGATGACTAAAAAGGATAAAAACACTTATCTTTTGACAAGCGCATTTTTTTTCACCAACAATTTTCTTCGCAATAAAATCATAAAAAATATCTTTTCCATCTTTTATTTTTTTTTTAATTCAAATTAAAAACAATAAAAATTTTAATAACAAAAAGTTTTGGGCAAGCGTTTGTTGTGAGTGACAATGCTATTGAGATGAAATTATGATAGACAGAAATTGGATAATATTAGTTATACTTGTTAATATCATTATAATGATAATTATACTTGTTAATATTATTATAATGATAATTATACTTGTTAATATTATTATAATGATAATTATACTTGTCAATATTATTATAATGATAATTATACTTGTTAATATCATGATAATGATAATTATACTTGTTAATATCATTATAATGATAATTATACTTGTTAATATTATTATAATGATAATTATACTTGTTAATATCATTATAATGATAATTATACTTGTTAATATCATTATAATGATAATTATACTTGTTAATATTATTATAATAATAATAATAATAATTATACTTGTTAATATTATAATAATTATAATTGTTAATATTATTATAATAATATTAATTATACTTGTTAATATTATTATAATAATATTAATTATACTTGTTAATATTATCATTATCATAATTATACTTGTTAATATTATTATAATTATAATTATACTTGTTAATATTATTATTATTATTATTATTATATTAATTACACTCATAATAATTTCTCGATCTAAAAAAAATTGAATAATTTATTAATTAATAATTGGTTTTATGTTGGAAGAATGATTAAGTGTGTGTCTGTCTCTCTCTCTCTTTGTGTGTCTGTCTCTCTCTCTCTCTTTGTGTGTCTGTCTCTCTCTCTCTTTGTGTGTCTGTCTCTCTCTCTCTCTCTTTGTGTGTCTGTCTCTCTCTCTCTCTTTGTGTGTCTGTCTCTCTCTCTCTTTTTGTGTGTTTGTCTCTCTCTCTTTGTGTGTCTGTCTCTCTCTCTCTCTCTCTTTGTGTGTCTGTCTGTCTGTCTCTCTCTCTTTGTATGTCTCTCTCTCTCTTTGTATGTCTCTCTCTCTCTTTGTATGTCTCTCTCTCTCTTTGTGTGTCTGTCTCTCTCTCTCTTTGTGTGTCTGTCTGTCTGTCTCTCTCTCTCTTTGTATGTCTGTCTCTCTCTCTCTTTGTGTGTCTGTCTCTCTCTCTTTGTGTGTCTGTCTCTCTCTCTCTTTGTGTGTCTGTCTCTCTCTCTCTTTGTGTGTCTGTCTGTCCCTCTCTCTCTTTGTATGTCTCTCTCTCTCTTTGTGTGTCTGTCTCTCTCTCTCTTTGTGTGTCTATCTCTCTCTCTCTTTGTGTGTCTATCTCTCTCTCTCTTTGTGTGTCTGTCTCTCTCTCTCTTTGTGTGTCTGTCTCTTTCTTTGTGTATGTCTCTCTCCCTCTCTCTGTGTCTCTCCCCCTCTCTTTCTCTCTCTCAGCGTCTCTCTCTCTCTCCCTCTGTGCGTCTCTCTCTTTGTGTGTCAATATGAGTGCTCATGCATAAGAGCATTAGAAAGAGTGATTATGTCAAGAGATGAAAGACAGAGAACGATATACAGAGGGATATTGAGATAGAGAGAGAGAGAGGGGGGAGAGAGGGAGGCAGAGAGGGAGTGAATTTTTAAAGTAAAAGGGGAGTAGACGAAGTATTGGAGGGGGAGGAGGGTTATGAATGAGGTTTAGTGGGAGGAGAGAGAGGGGCGTAGAAAGGCAGAAAGAGAGAGAGACAGAAAGAAGAGTAAAGGGGAAGATGAAAGAGAGAGAGAAAGAGATTGTTATTGAGAAAGAGAGATGGAACTGCTATGAAGGTTCGAGAAAGAGATTGAGAGAGAGAGAGAAAGAGAGAGAGAGAGATGGAATTGTTATGAAGGTTAAAGCTGAAAAAAAATTTTAATTTCTTTTCCATTCGTAAAAAAAAATTCCTTTTTCTTAAAAAATGATTCAATTTTGAGATTTGCATTCAATTCAGAAACAAACAAACAAACAAACAAACAAAACAAAGTTGGTTTCCTTTTAATTATTCTTACCTGAGTCAGGTGCAAAGATTAAACACCTTAGCTTCTCATTCATTTCTATATCATCTTTATATACAGACTGATTGAAAAACTAAGCCTTTTTTTAAAGATTAAAATCTATTTCTTGATGAATACAAATTCTAAAAATAAATGAACCTAAAAGTTCGTCTAAAGACTTATTTTAAAATCTTTTTCATTTAAATCTGAATTTTAATTATTAAACTGAATTAACATAAAAGAATTTCTTTAAAAGTAAATCCTTGTTTTGGATTAAATATCATTTATTTCAGAACTAAAATTCTTAAATAAAAAGACGTAAAATAATATATTAGGTATCTTTTCATCACTCGATGTTTCATCACCTGACTATTATTCATAGAATATTAATCAATAGACATTTAATCACATGGTTTTTTTCCACACGTGGATTTTAATCAAGAACCAAAAATTTTAATCTTTTGGGAATTTCGAAATTATTTTATTTCTGAAAACATTTAAAATAATGTTTTCTAATATTTTTTGATGTAAATTAATAAACAAGAAAAATTTACTCAAACAGCAGATGCGAGTTTATGGTTTATTCGTTAAAAAGTTTAAAAAAGTGGCTGATATTTACTTTACTGTAAGTTTTAATCTCTCGTAAAAATAACCCCCAAATTGTCCAAGTTCCTAAAAATTTAACTTAATAAAAACATAATTATATAAATAATATTTTTACATAAATAAATGGAATTTTTTTTCTTTGGAGTGATTAAGTGTTCACATGAGGAAAAAAACGACCAACTATCTCCACGTATACCCCTTTAGGGGTTAGGGAAGAAAAAACCCCAAAATCCAACCCACAATGCCCCAAATGTATAAAGAAATTCTGAGAATTAAACCTAAATTGACAGCACAGATTACTAATATACAGCATACCTATACCAACCAAGAAAAACATTGCATTCAACTTAAAAATGGCCTTGTGCCAAACTTGGTTCCTGCTGCTCACCAAGTAAATATAATATATCTAATATTACTATCAATATTGCATTCACCTTAAAAAATGGCCTTGTGCCAAACTTGGTTCCTGCTGCTCACCAAATAAATATCCATACCACATATATAGCTAGTCTTTAAACAAGTAATGAGACAATTAATTGTAAGAATTCTTTATTTTAGGAAGAATTGGAATCAGAATTTCCAATTTTTTAATTCTTTGATTATCAAAAACAAAAGACATTAAATGAATGTGTGTTGTTGGGATCATCAGGAGAAAATGTGTTCCATTTTAGGGGGGAGACCTTTCTCTCTCTAGTTTTATTTAGAAACCAACCCTCCCCCACCCCCAATGATATAAATGTGTGTTGGGATCATCAGGAGAGAATGTGTTCCATTTTAGGGGGGAGACCTTACCCTCTATAGTTTTATTTACAAACCAACACTCCTTGACCCCCAATGATATAAATGTGTGTTGGGATCATCAGGAGAGAATGTGTTCCATTTTGGGGGGGAGACCTTACTCTCTATAGTTTTATTTACAAACCAACCCTCCCCCACCCCCAATGATATAAAATCCCATTAAGTCATGTTATGTACTTTTAGTTTATATTTCCTTTGTATCAGGTTGAAGTCCTCAACTTGAGGCATTAAAGATTTTTTTTTTTCCTTTTTTTTGATTTGTCGACTGGTTTTAAATAATTTATTCTTAGTCCAGAAACAAATGATTGGTTTTTTCCCAAGTAGCAATTAATTATGGATTTGTGTTGTTAACTAATGAATTATTAAAAACGATTTTATTAAACGTTTTTTATTTGTAATCATTGGTCGGGGATTCGTAACAACGATTTTATTGTGGCTTCTTTGGGAATCTGAGACATAAGCAATTCTCTTTCTGTTTTATTTAAACAAAATCTTTATTTCTCTCATGTTATTTACCTAATAAGTGTGTAGGTTGACTAGTTTAAATAAATTCAAATATAGAAATAGAAGTAAAAGGTCATTAGCCTTTGAAGTATGTCGGTCGTTTAGTTTAGACAAATGGAAATCTCGAAAATTAAATTAAAGTCAATTTCACTTTTTTACTTTAATTATTTTTTTGGTTGCATTACTTTTAGGCTAATGGAGGTTGCTGGGGTATGATCGCAAGGATTGGAATGTTTCATTATATGATTGAGAGTAAAGGGTCTTTGGCCTTTTTTTCTCTGTTCTACAGCATGTGTTCTAGATGACCTCCATTTAACGTGGCTTAATTAGAATTCAGGCACTTTTTTTTTTAGTCACCCTGATAATTTTTTTATTTTTTTGAGTCACTCATAAGATTTCACATCATTTGCCAAGTACTTGCACACCCAGTAACCAGTGGTTTTTACTGGAGTCAGAGTAACAACCAGTCTCCCTTGATTTCCAGCAGGTTCTGCGTCATTTCAATCAAGGACTGTATGGTGCAACATCTCCTTGGGTTTTCCCCCCTCTGAATCCATGTCATTAACCCACCATTAAAAAAGTGTTCCCACTCTGCTAACGCCTGGTGGTGAGTCCTGAAGGCAAAGTGACATCAAGTCTCCTCTAAGATCCAACAATATTATTTCAATTACTATTTTTTTAATTTTATTTTATTTTTTTATTATTTGTTTACTTTTAATTTTGACACCAACACATATTTTTTTATGAGTTCAAATCCCAGTCAAAATCATTACCATTACCTATAGCTACCTCGGGCAGATTGGGTTCATTAACTCAGAGTAACTCATCTAGGTGAAGGGCAACACGGATTTCAAAAGTCCAAGGATATTATAAGCACATAAAAGTGGCCTTGTGCCTAACTTGGGTTGGTGCTTGACTTAGTAAATATATTGTCATCTTGGTGAAAGACAGTACTGATTACAAAAGCCCAGGAATATAACGAGCACATAAAAATGGCCTTGTGCCTAACTTAAATATATCTTTTTTTCTTTTCTTATAATGCTTAAATTTTTATCAAATTTAATAAAAGCTGAAGATTTAACCCTAACACTATCCCTTATGACGTAGAACATGAAATGGTCAATAAAGATGGCAGTTTAAGAAGAAATAATCTTATTACAAATATTATATTTTAAAATATTAAAATTAATTCATGTTAAAATTTATTTGGGTTTATTTTTCTTTCTTTCTTTTATTCTTTCTTTCGTTCTTTCTTTCTTTTGTTCTTTCTTTATTTCTTTTTTCCTTCCTCCTTCTTTCCCTTCCTTCCTTCCTTCCCTCCATTCCATCTTTCCTTCGTTCCAACAAATACCCTTTGATCCCTCCCACCAAAAGACAGAATATCTTTGTATCCCCTCAAGTAGGTGTATCAAAGATAATTTTTTATTTATTTACTTAATGGAATAAAGTTAATTTCCTGTCGATAGAAAAAGAAAACCGTCTCAGTTTTTTGCGTTGGGTTTAGAGAGTAAGTGTTGGGCTTAGAGAGTAACTGCATGCTTTTGAGAATAAACTCTTTGTTCCTTATGAAATATGAGTGAAATGAAAATATTGCTAAATCATCAAATGAGAAAAACAAAGCTTGGTTAATCAATTGATTACTGTTTGTATAAATTGGGGGTTCTCAACCTTTGGTACCCATAGACCTTTTTCTTTTCTTTTTTTCTTTTTTTTTCTTGATGGACCCCCTTCATAGCTAGATTGCACAAAAGAACAATTTTCTATTTTTGACTTGGTAGACCCCTTGACAATCATGTACAGAATGGGTTCTCAACCTTTTGATACCCAAAAGATGAGAGTTTCAAAATTTAAACACTACCATATTAGTTACTTTTTAAGTAGGTACAATTCATTTCACTTTGAAGTATTTTTTCTTGTGGTAAAAAAATTTCTTAAAACATTTTCTAAATAGCCTTCTTTAAAAAAAATAGAGTGGTTCTATTGACTATCTATCTAAAAACCAAAGAATTAGGCCAAAAATCCTACTATTCTACCTAACTCATTGGCTCTTTCTTTTCCCTTCTCCTTGACCTCAAATTTAGACCAAGAACTACAACCCAGAACCCCTATTATCTCCCACTCCTTTTCTCTTTCCCATACTCTGTCCAATTCCTGATGGACGTGCTAGTAAAAAGGCGAGTTAGTACCCTTTGAGATCCCAGACCAACAACATGTGTTTTTTCCCAGTGTAAAAATGAGAAAATAAAGTGCTTTCTTTATTTCTATATATGTATTCTTTATTATTATTATTCAAACAACAACCAAACATACAAATATTTGAATGATGACCTTGATAAAAGAGCATTGCAACCTAAAGAAAAACATACAAATATTTGAATGATGACCTTGATAAAAGAGCATTGCAACCTAAAGAAAAACATACAAATATTTCAAGGTTGAGTCAACAAGAAAAGAACAAAAGAATATAAAGTTGTTCTATTTTCTCTTCTATTTAATCTTTCTTTGTTTAAATAATTCTAATTTGTTTGGTTAATTAAAAACTTTTAAACTACAGGGTGTCCAAAAAGTCACTTGAAGATTTTTTTAAAGAGTTCAATATGTCATTCAAATGCAAGAACTTGTCCAAAATGATTCCAATTTTCAAGGTGTCCAAAAAGTCACTTGAAGCCTGAAGATTTTCAAACAAGGCTTCAATATGCAGTTCAAATGCAAGAACTTGCAAGGACTTGTCTGAAATGACCCCAATTTTTAAGGTGTCCCAAAAGTCACTTGATGCCTGAAGATTTTCAAACAAGGCTTCAATATGCAGTTCAAATGCAAGAACTTGCTAGGACTTGTCTGAAATGACCCCAATTTTCTGCAAAAGTTGGTAATGGCAGATAAAGTTGATTTTTATTCGGATAAATTTGTTGACAAACAAAATTACATTTTTTTTAATTCATTTAAGAAAGAAAGAAATTTTCTTAGGATTTTTTAATAGTTGCATCATTTATTGAATTATTTATTTTTTATGAAATGGATTTTGATTTTTAAGGGATTTTTAATTGATTTGCATCAGTTAAATTCCTTAAAAGGGTTGATATGCCATAAAACAAAAAAACAAAGAAAAACTCCCCCCCAAAAAAACAGCTCATTGAGGTTGAGATATTTTTGATTTGTGTCGAAAAGGTTTTCAGTGAGACTGAAAGGAAAAAAAATTTTGATAAAATACAAAAATAGAGAGAAAAAAAAGTTTTTTTTTGTCTGGAAGAAGGACCCAAGGTGAGAATGGGGGTCTAGTGCAGTATTAAAGGGAGTGGGGGCTTTGTCAGTCTCAGTGAGAATTAGAATCGATAACAGTAAGAGAAGCTACTAATGGAACTTGCAATTGAGTTAAAATAGAAAATAATGTATATTTAGTTATAGATCGATTGCCTGATCAATGAATTGTATTGATTTTTGGGAAGAAAGCCAATTGCTGTGGGCAGGGAAAAAATGGCCTCCATTCTTTTGAGAATGTTTTTGTGTGCACACAACTAAAAGCATTCATGTTGTAATGGGAGTCATATTCAAACAGCATGTCAAGGCAGGTTTATGAAATTTGTAGGAGACTTCAGCAGTCTTTTTGTTTTATTAGCATTTCAAGTTTATAACAATAATAATTTAATTAAAAATGGACTTATTTTCAAGTAAAATAATTAATCAACTTTAAAATGGACTTATTTTCAAGTAAAATAATTAATCAACTTTAAAATGGATTTATTTTCAAGTAAAATAATTAATCAACTTTAAAATAGACTTATTTGTAAATATTGCGTATCCCTTTGGCACTTTAGGTGTTTTAAAAAATGGAATGTAATTCTCTTTGGTGAAACGAAATTCAATGAGCAAAAAAGTTTTGTTTTTTTTAGGTGTAGATTGACAAATTCTGTAAATATTATTTATACTATTTTTTTCTTTTCTTTCGGGGTTTTTTGTCCCACTCCCAATTCATTCTTTGCATAATCCATCTTCATAATAGGAATTTTTAAGTAGGATCAATCCATTGAGAGAAAGTTTGTATTTTGTTGAATGTTGTTTGCTGTGGTGGCGGATAAATGTAATTATTATGAGAAGCGAATGGGTCACGAGAGAGTTTAGTTATGGTTAAGTGTTAGTGCAAGACCATCCCGTCCACATTTATTTCCCCTCCCCAACGGCCTTGTGCCATATTTTGTTATTTTTACGAAATAAAGATGATACTAGAGATGTTGTCCAGCTTTGCAAGGGAGACGTAGATTTGCCATTAAGATAATTAAGAAAATATATTATATTCGAAAGCCGTCGGTGCTTTTTCTTGCTAAATTAATTTTTATGTTTTTATCTATTGAATTCATTTCTAGTCCCTTTTTCCAGTAAACACATTCCTAATACGTTATACTTCTAAATTTACTTCTAATACTTTTTATATACTTAATTTATTTCTAATGATATTTTACACTAAATTTATTTCTAATGCTACTCTTTACTAAATTAATTTTTAAAGCCATTCTCTAAAAAAATTACGAAAACCTATTACATAAGAAGAATTTCTGTGCATATGCAAAGTTAATAGTCCAAATCATTTTATAAATAACAATTGTGCTTTAATTTTCTGGCAACTGTACGTAAAAAAACAGGATGTTTTTAATTAAGTATTGTGGTTTAATTTTTTAAAGAGGCGCAAGATGTAGGGTCTCATACAACAACTACAATTTGATTTTTATATGTATTTAAATAAACCATTTGGAAATTTATAACTATTCTAATCTTTCTCAGCAATAAGCTTAAATCTAAAAAAATTGTTTGTAGAAACAAAAAAAAATGCTTAGAATTGTATTTATAAAAATTTAAATCAAATTAAGATGATTCTAAAATAATTTCTAAAAACCATATATAACATGTTAATCATCATAAATTGCTATTTTATGGATCAAGCTTAATAGAAAAATTATTTCCCCTTTTATACACCGTATTTAAAAAAAATGATAACAAATAAATTAGTTTCTATAAACAACATAATGTAATGATTTATCAATAACCGCCGCTAATTTATTTCAAATGTTAAGTAGAATTTGACAATGGACTTCAACATATACATTATCACTGAATTACTTATATTAATTTTCTGATTATGGTTTTTTATCACTATTTATTTTCATCGCTATGTCGATTATTAAGTTTGATAATTACCATATTTATCTGTTTAATGGATTATTTAGGGTTAATGATGTTCTTATCAACAATGTTTTGCACAAAGATGCTCTATTCAATAAAATAGTATTGATTGATAATTGCTCGCAATATATACAGAATAAATGATTGACTTGTGTAAAATTATTGGTCTGGCGCCAGGATTTACACCGTTTTATTCTGAGGGAAGTCAATTTTTATTCAGGGCTTTTCAAGACAAGATCACGAATACTAATACAATGTATCTATTTCCCTCTCTCTATATATATATATTATTCTAAGTAATAAGGTTGCTTAAAATTGTAGTTAGAGTGCTTAATATCAGTGATGGAGGGTGTCAGTTTCTTACTTTAGCGTTCGTCAGGTTCATATATATGGCAGTTGTCGACTCCCGTTGACTTCGTGGCTACATTTTGATTGCGACACTATGTTCCCCATTGTAATAAAAAAAGGCTTAAAATAACTAATATATATATATATATATATAATGTTTTAACTTACAGTGTTGTTCTGTCTTTACTGTGGCTAATCCAAACCTTACAATTAAGTAAGCCCATTAAATAAAACAAATATCAGCAGTAGACTAACTTTCGTAAATTTTAAAGTATTCGTAAAAATACGTATACCTTTACGTTAGTAGGTGCTCACACAAAAAGTAAAATTCAGAAAGCACATACATTTTTTTAATAATTAAATATTGTAGTCGTTAGAGGCGTTCATAGATATAGTTAGATAACTGTTAACGCCTTATATGAAGGGTTAGGCAGTCATAAATTATACCTTAGGACCATGCCTTATTAAAGTGACCAACTAATGAACCAGATGCGTTCTATTAAACGTCTTTACTAGGGTGGAAATATCAATGTCTTTTTTGGCTGAGGTCACGAAAGTCTATTTGTTGGGTCTTTAGCATCAAAAGGGTTAAAGAATAGCAAACCTGTGCATACGTGTAAGGAGTGAAAGGTCTTCAAGAAAAGCAAGAAAAATATATATTAAATACCAGGTTTGCTCTCTAATTTTTTTTCTGAAGAATTTTTCGTTTGTAGAGGACTAGCTCTATCCAGAGGAACATTGGGAACGATAAAGCAATTGCACGGATTTCAACCAAAAACCAAGTCCCAAGGTAATTTTTTCATATACAATTATAATTTGTCCCTGAGGTCCGCCGATAAAGAACTTTCAAAATTCAAATAAGAATTCTCCCACGTGGTTTATGTGTACTTTTTCTCTTTATGAAATTGAACTTCAGAAAAAAAAGAATTTAATCCAGAACGTTTAATTATTTAAATATCAAAACAGCAACAATAATAGTAACAGCAACAACAGTATTATTATTAATATTATTATTATTAATATTATTTTCATCATTATTAATATCATCATCATCATCATTATTAATATCATCATCATCATTAATATCATCATCATCATTAATATCATCATCATTATTAATATTATCATCATTATTATCATCATCATTAATATCATCATCATCATCAGTAGTAGTAGTAGTAGTAGTAGTATCTATAGTAGCAGCAACACTCTAGTATGCAATTTTGGAAAACGAGAATTTGCTTATACTTGGTTCTTAAAATAACGTTAATTATATCTTTTTTGTTCTGTTAATGATTGGGTTTATTTGCTCTCTGTATATAATGAGACGTTCCAATCCTTGCAATCATATCTAAAAGCATGTAGATCTTGGCACATCTGCATAGATGTAGATGTGCTGAGTGTAGTGTATATGTTATGCATACGTATGATGCACATCTTTGTATAAAAGAAATATTTAACCTAACCAACTCTCGAATGTGATCTATGTTATTTGGCACACATATACGTGTTTAATTCTATTAAACATTTGAGTTTCTTTATTTGCATATTCAAGAAAATTAAATTTTTGTTTAATAAAGTTGTCAGCCGATTTCAACCTATGTACGTCTGATAAGCCCTACTAAAATTTCACAGTCTATATATATATATATATATATGATAGAAAAATATAGGAAAATAAATTCCGACAATATATGATAGAAAAATATTAGAA
>JAUZSX010307997.1:0-12485 GCA_034780655.1 Idiosepius hallami | reverse complement strand
AGTGAAAGTAATGGTTTTGACTGAGATTTGAACTCGCGTAACACGATCTCACAGCCCGAGCTTTTACCAATGCTCCATCGTCGCTGCCCATTTTCCTTCTGATATATATATATATGTTCTGGGGTATTATTTAATCACCCCACATAACTGGTGGACCCGACGTACCCCACAAAACCCTAAAAAACCACATGTCGGCCCTGGCAATCAAATTGCTGTCTTACAACCGGTGCAAAGTCCCTGAGCAAAAAATACTTCTACATTTGCTGGTTCTGTAAAAGCTTGTTCTATTCAATCACATTTATATAACTAATTTAAATAAATACATTACAAAACAAAAAGGTACTTAGTTTAGTTTCCTTGGCTAATTTCAAAAAATGGTTGTTCATTCTGGAAGGTTTTCTCCTTTTCAAGAAAGTCAGTTAATGTCTAAGCAGGTGTAGTGGGATGCTCTTTTTTTGTTTTTTAAACTGTTAATAAAAAAATTATTTCCTCCTTTTTGAGAGAGTTCTTTATTTTATTTTGTTGGAAATATTCTGAACAAGAAAATTTAAGAAATTTGCATAAGCAACTCTATTCAAATTTATGTTCTTTTTTTCCTACTTTAGAAGAGGAGAGGCTCTATATATGAGGAGGGGGCTCTATTTGAGAGGAGGAGGGGCTCTATTTGAGAGGAGGAGGAGGAGGGGGCTTTATTTGAGGAGGAGGAGGAGGAGGGACTCTATTTGAGAGGCTCTATTTATTAAACACTCACAGAGAACTCTTCAATGTTAAAAGTTTAATTTGACTAAAAAAAAATGACAAACGTGACCTTACCTTCCCTCACCTCTGCTAATTAGAATGCCCAATAGATTTTAAGAAATAAAGGAAGAAGAAAAAGAAGAAAAGAGAAATAAAAGCCCCCCCCCGCAGACCCTGCAATTGCGGGCGGGGGTGACGCAAGTTCCATTGGGCCGCAAGGCTCCTTGGCTTTACATATTTCTTGTAAATAAAAAAAATACCAAATTAATTATTGGAAATTAACTATCACGTTTGAGATAAGGCTTCATAATTTAGGAATTGACTTTATTATTCAGACTTTTGTCCTCATCTTAGTAGGTTTTTTGATATACTATCGGGGACCCTAAGCACAGCCCTGTTTATATATATACATAGAGTCACATTGAAAAGAAGAAATAGTATTTCTTACCATGTTTTGTGATGGTCTCTGTTAGAGTTATAAATGTCATGGATACAACCAAGTTACTGAACCAATTGACACTTACAGTAATAGAATTACATGTTGCCTGTGCCCACATTGGATAGATCTCAGAATTGTTTCTATACTACATTTTGGCCTAAACATTTCAAACAAGTTCTTTCTTTTTTACAATAAATTCTCCTTCTGCTAAAGAAATTTTACTCTCTTGTACATTAAAATAAGTCAAAGGGAAGCCCATTTGGCTTAGTGGGTAGGCAGTCAGACTTTGTAATCGAAGTAAACAAGTTTGAATCCTAGTCGTTACAATGTATTCATAAGTGGACTAATACCCTAAGGAAAGGTATGAATCCTCATATTTCCTCCAGCTTGGGTTAAATGGCAAACATTGTGTTATTAAAAAAAAAACTGTGTGTATACAATGATTGTTCTTGGCATTAAATGACCTAAAAAGGTTGATATGCCGTAAATCACACAGAAAAAAAAGACTGCAGTTTTAACCAGTGTATTACGATGAAGAAAAAAAAAGGCATTTAATTTTAAAACAAAATTGTGGGTTCCTTTATTTCCCCCTAAAAAACAAAAAAAACACACACAATTAAAAAAAAAAGATTGTTTTTAAAAAAAATATTTCTAAAGAAATTATCATAAAAAAATGATCCCCCTTGAAATATATTGATACTAAGTTCAATCAGTATATTTTCAATTATATTCAGTATATTTGAATATATATATAAATATATAAATTTATAACTATATATATATTGACTTTTTGTTAATGTAATTTTGATTTTTTTTTTTTAATTTCATTTAAGATATTTTTTTTAATTATTTTGTCAAAATCCTTGCTGTACTATTTTTTCTGTTATCTTCAGTTTGGCTTTTAAAATGTATTTGAACAATTTTTTTAAAATCCCCCCCTTCTTTGGTGGCTTCTAATTATACTACACTAAGCAGAAAATAAAGTAAGTAAAACATTATGTCTTTCTCTTTTTTTCCATTATAGTTCATTTTTATTTTTGAGATGAGACTTTGAAATTAAGGAATTAACTTTATTATTTGGACTTTTGTTCTCAATTTGGTACATTTAAGCCTTATTCACCTCAGGCCGTCTTCATGTTACGCTTAAAACACCTGAAGACATCCTGAGGTGAACTAGGCCGAAACATTCCAAGATGAAGTCCAAATAATAAAGATGAAGGACTTTTATTTTTATTTTTGAGAAGAGACTTTGTAATTTAGGAATTAACTTTATTATTTGGACTTTTGTCTTCTTCTTGGTATGTTTCGTCCTTATTCACCTCAGGTCATCTTCACGTTACTGTTAAAACACCTGAAAACGGCCTGAGGTGAACTAGGCCGAAACGTAGTGTAGAGACATTAAAAAAACTACCAAGATGAGGACAAAAGTCCAAATAAAGTTAATTCCTAAATCCCATCTGCAGTTACGGTTAAAACACCTGATGACGGCCTGAGGTGAACTAGGCCGAAACGTAGTGTAGAAACATAAAAAAACTACCAAGAAGTCGAAATAATAAAGTTAATTCCTAAATCCTATCTCAGATTACGGTTAAAACACCTGAAGAGGGTGAACTAGGCTGAAACGTACCAAGATGAGGACAAAAGTCCAAATAATAAAATTAATTCCTAAATTATTTTTTTCTATTATTTATTTTTTCTTATTCAGCTACAAGTATTGTGGGGAAGTCCATTTGACCTAGTGGGTAGGCAGTTGAACTTTGGAAACGTAGTACAAGCGTTCAAATCCCAGTTCTATTTGCATTCATAATTTGACTAATACTCTTGGGAAAAGTATAAATTCTCACATTTCCCCAGCTATGGGTTCAATAGCGAATGTTGTGTCATTGGAAAAAAAAATCTACATGTGTATACGTAAAATGATTGTTCTCGGCATTAAATGACCTAAAAGGGTTGATATGCCGTAAAACACAAACAAACAAAGTATTGCCCAGCTTTACCCTGTGCCGGGGACTTGCTACTTTGATAGTTAATGAAGCCTATAATTTAGTTGAATTAGTTTAAAAACATATCAACCTTTTTTGCCATAGGTTATTATTAGGGCTGTGACAATATTCTTTTATTAAAGATTATTGTCATATCCTTAGTTATTAAGGCTGTGAGAAAAATATTTTCAATAAAAGTATGTTGTCACAACCCTACTAAATAAAGAATTAAAAGAAATGGTAAAATAGCAAAATAGTTAAGTCCAGTGGTGTAGCAACAGTTTTTGCCGCCCGGGGCGTTCGTAAGATCCCCCCCCCTCGACCACTGATAATCTGTTAACATCAAAAATTGGACAAAAAAAAACCTAAAAATATTTATTTTTATGGAACTACAATCAATGATCTAACTATAAACAACCTAAAATATTTATTTTTAATGAACTGATGACAGTTAAAAACTCCATTTAAAAACAGTATTGTTACACACATAACACAAACTCATTAAGGATCTAACTATATTCAACCTAAAATATTTATTTTCAATGAACTGATGACAGTTAAAAACTCCATTTAAAAACAGTATAATTTCACACATAACACAAACTCATTAATGATCTAACTATATTCGACCAAAAATATCTATTTTCTATGAACTGATGACAGTTAAAAACTGTTTAAAAACAGTAGAATTACACACATAACACAAACTCATTAATGATCAAACTATATTCAACCTAAAATATTTATTTTCAATGAACTGATGACAGTTAAAAACTCTTTTTAAAAACAATAAAATTACACACATAACACAAACTCATTAATGATCAAACTATATTCAACTTAAAATATTTATTTTCAATGAACTGATGAGAGTTAGAAACTCTTTTTAAAAACAATAAAATTACACACATAACACAAACTCATTAATGATCAAACTATATTTAACCTAAAATATTTATTTTCAACGGACTGATGACAGTTAAAAAACTCCATTTAAGAACAAAAAAATTACACACATAAATCAAACTCATTTTTGTTAAAAAAATTTCAGATTTTTGTTAGCTTCATACTATTATTTTTTTCTATTATCTTTCTTCACCCCCTCGAAATGCCGCCCCCTGGCATGTGCCGCCCGGGGTGGACAGCCACTTCCTTCCCTCCCTTGTTACACCACCGGGTGCTAGGTATATGGAAAGAAATGATTAATGAATGCAGAAACCAAACGATATCGACCAAAATAAAAGTCATAAACGAATCATTTCTGTTTGGATTGCATTCAATAGACAAGAAGCATTCGAATTTTTATTGATTTGGTTTCGAGATATTGGTAGCTCTAAGTATTGAATCTAGGCTTCTTGGGGGAATAAATAAGTCCCTGGGCCAAAGTTAAATCCCGGATTGACGTCAAGCAGTGTCGTGCTTAGCCACCTTGTGGCCCCGACGCAGAATGCGTTTTGCAGCCCCCTTTCCCCTAAAAAGGTAATTTACCCCCCCAACATACTGGAGCCGAGCCTTCGATCAAAGACCATATATTATATTTACTTGGTGTACACCAACCTAAGTTTGGCACAAGGCCATTTTTAGGTGCTCTTACCCTGGCTTCTTACATTCGGTGTTAACCTTCACGTAAATAAAATGCTCTTTCGAGTTAACGAACCCCATCAGTCCGAGGCAGCTAAAGGTTGACTGGGATTTCAACTCGCGCACTACGATTCCAGAGCCCGAGCTTTTACCAGTGCTCCAACTTCGCCATATATACATACATATACATATATTAATATCTATATAGTCATGTCGCGTTGAAACACCGGTTCCCGTCAGATCACCGAAGCTAAGCAACGTCGAGCCTGGTTAGTAGTTGATAGGTGACCATTTACAAATACCAGGTACTGTATCTTGCGCCGGGCAAGAAAATACCCAGGTTAGTATCTGGGGGTGCTGTTAAACCCACTGGGTAGATGCACCCTTAGTCTTTGGAAAGACAGGCATCTAGGAGAAAAACTGAATAGAAACTTGAGGTCTGTTGTTCATGTAACCTGTGGCAAACACTTGCACCGGGTGTGTGCTATCAGCAGTTCCAAAAAGTGTGGATGGTGCTATACATGCCTTCACCACTCTAAGCAAATCTCTGTGTGGTCGTCTGACAACCATACATGGTTTGATGACTCTCATACGTAGAAAACGACGGGAGAGTCCATCATACATACCTTGTAGAGCTTCTTTTGTTAACCATTTAATGTTTTCGGCTTCAGGATTTATGACTTCATCAGGATCCGGATTCATGACTCTGGAAGGAAAAAAAAAAAAAAAGATTTTTTTTTTATTTTATTTTATTCTCTTAACATTTTGATAAATTTAAAATAATCGATTTTTTTTCCTATTCTATATTTAAACTAATGATATTTTGAACAATAAAGCAAATCCTTTACGGCCATTCTTAATCTTTTTTTTTTAATCTTCTTGCTTAAACAAACTGCAAATCCTTATTTTATTTTTTTCTCTTCTTACATTTTGATAAAAGCAACTTTAACTTAATTTTTTTTACAAATTTATGCAGCGAGAATGGAGCAGTGGTTTATATTTACTCGGTCAAGCACCAACCCAAGTTAGGTACAAGGCCATTCTTATATGCTCATTATATCCCTGGGCTTTTGAGAAGTTACTCTCCCAAGTTAACTAGGCATATCTACCAGATGCAGGTAAAAGAAAGAATTTTGACCTCATGTAATAAGATTCCTGAGTCAAAGCCTTTTCCAATGCTCCACCCTTGCTGAGGATAGAGCAGTGGTTAAAAACATGGACTTTGAAATCATATTACATAAGTTCAAATCCCAGTCAAAACAATCAAATTTACTTTCAGCTGTCTTGTGCATATGAGGCTTGTTAACCTATCAAGATGTAAAGATTATACTGATTCCAAAAACCTGGATAGATAAGACGTGTCAACTCAGGTAGACTAACTCATCTAGGTGAAGAGTGACACTGATTAAAAAAAATGCCCAAATTAGCAGGTTTGTTCATGTTTTACGGCATATCAACCTTTTTAGGTCATTTAAATGCTGAGAACAATCATTTTATGCACATAATATTTGCCATAACCTGTAGCTGGAGGAACTGTAGGCGGCAAGGTGAAGCATTGGTAAAAGCTTGGACTCCGAAATCGTACTATGAGAGTTCAAATCCCAGTCAAAACCATTGCATCTACCTTTACCTGCCTCGGGTAGATGTAGCTCATTAACTAGGGAGAGTATCTTATCGAGGTGAAGAGCAACACTGATTTCAAAAGCTCACAAAATGTCCTCCAGATTGGGGGTTGAGCAGAGGGCTAGTGACTCTTTTTTGTAAAACAAGTATGCTGCGGAAACAGCGAAAAAGTAAATTTACTGCCAAATGGGTGTAATGGTTGATGGATGGAGGAAATGTGGGTATTCATACCTTTCCAAAGGGTAATAGTCCAATTATGAATGCTACTATTCCAAAGTTCGGCTGTCTGCCCGCAAGGCCAAATGGTCTTTATTCCCCACTTATAATGTGCAGGTAAAAATGGCCTTATGCCTAGCTTGTATTCGTGGCCGGCCTAGTAAATATATCCTATATTTCTGCCAAGTTATTTTGTTTCTAAAATTGTAAAGCATTTTGTGTTTGGGCCATAGCAAATAAATACAAAACAAAAAAAAAAAAGATTTCAAATGTTATTCAGAATATAAATAGTAGTGAAAAAAGAAATTAAAGCTGCATACTTAATTTTAGATTAACTTCTAAATGACATTCATAATATCAGACAAAAATAAAACCTATTTTTATAATTATCACATGGACATCTTTTATTTTTTTTCAAAATGTCAATCATTACATTTAAAATAAGCTTTTTATACAGCAAACAGAATTATAATGAAAATAAAAAATCCCCCATCCCTACTAATGGTTATAGAAAAAGTTAATTTTATAAAAAAAAATGTTGAAAGAAAAAAGAAAACATGATGGTAATTTACTTTTGTATTTCCATACAAAAAAAAAAAATGGATCTTAATTTTGTTATTAATATCAACTGACAATGACATAACCAAGAAACTGAGTGTAAACAAAAACCATGCTTAAGCTCAGTGTCTGTCCAATGACTAATTTTTTTTTTTTTGTATTTACTTGGCCGAGCACAAACCCAGGTTTGGCACAAGGCCATTTTTTACGTGCCCATTATATCCCTGAGCTTTTGTAATCAGGATTGCCTTTTTCCTAGATTAGTTACTCTCTCGAGTTAACGAGCTCCATCTGCCGCGACAACTTAAGGTAAAGGCAATGGTTTAGACTGTAGACCTAAAACTGACAGAGTAGTTTGGTAAAGACTGCTTGTACATCCACACGCCAGCACATTTGAATGCTAAAATGAAAACAAATGTGTTTGATCATTTAGGCTCTGTCCTGTATATTGTCCAGGTAATTGTATGAGATTCCAGCTTAATTCATTAAGACAAAGCCAAAGACTTCAAAAGTATTTCAAACAAACAAACTGGCAACAAACTCGGAGATTGATTAAAAAAAGAAAAAAAGACTAATTAAGAAATCAAGTTGAAACATGAACACAGATTGTAAAAGAAGAAAATTTTAAAGGATTAACTTGCACTTGAGGATAACAAATTTATTATACAACATCAATAGATGACAATACAAAATTCAGAAATCAATAACAGGCCTCTATGTTTCGAATGAAACAATTGCGAGTGATATTTCCAAGTGGCGACTAAAAATAATAAGATGCTTATCTTTTGGTGACTGATTTTTTTTCCCCACGAATCTTTTGAATAACAAGTGAAAATGTCTTTTCAACTATTACTTCAAATTAAGCAAAGTCAAATTTTCTAAACAATAAAATGTTTAATAGATTAGAAAATAATAGAAGCATAACAAGTTTAAAAGAAATTCAACAAATTTTTATGCAGAAAAAAAAGTGGTCCAAAGTGAAATTGATTATACCTTCTTATACTGTAACTAAGTTTTAAATTATTGGTTTATTCATAAAATTAGTGTAAAATAACTTTTCATTTGGATTATTTTCCTTTTCTTTTTCTGTATTTAATAAAAAGGTATATTAACTTTTCTAAGATCTTAGAATTGGGACCACTTTATCTGAGACAATATGGCTTCCCTACAAACAATAGAAACCATTTGGATTAATTTTCTTTTTTTTTTTCTCTATATTATAAAAGTTAAGCAACGTCAAGCCTGGTCAGTACATAAATGGATGACTGCTTGGGAATACCAGGTACTATAAGTTTTTAAGGGCTGCGAAGGTGGAGCATTGGTAAAAACTAGAGCTAAGGAATCGTGTGTTTAACCAGTCAATGACCATTACATTGACCTTCAAATGCCTTGGATAGATGGAGTTTGTTAACTCGAGAGAGCAACTTATCTAGGTGAAGGGCAACACTGAATACAAATAGCTCGTATAGCACGTAGAAATGGCTTTGTGCCTAACTTGGTTTGGTGCTCAACCAAGTAAATATAATATTATAAAAGGTTAGTAACTTTCTTTTATTTGGCTGGTAAATGTAAATGTTTAGTTGTCAAAGGTGAAGTAAAAGGTAAATTTGTCCATAAAGTCTGAATAAGAGAAAAATTAAAACTAATACCAAGAAAAAAAATCATTCATTTTAGGGTAAAAATTTGATTATAAGTACTTAAACAAAAAAAAAGAAAAAAAAAGAAATAAAAAAGAAAAAAAAAAGAAAAAGGGAAAGAAAAAGGAAAAAAAGGAAAAAAAAGAAAAAAAGGAAAGAAAGGGGGGGAAAAAAGAAAAAAGTGAAAAAAAGGAAAAAGAAAAAAAAAGAAAAATAGAAAAAAGAAAGAAAAAAAAGAAATAAAAAAGAAAAAAAAAGAAAAAAGGGAAAGAAAAGTAAAAAAAGGGAAAAAAAAGAAAAAAAGGAAAGAAAGGGGGGGAAAAAAGAAAAAGTGAAAAAAAAGGAAAAAAAAGAAAAAAGGAAAAAAAAAGAAAAAAAAAAGAAAAAAAAAACAAAAGAAAAATAGAAAAAAGAAAGAAAAAAGAAAAAAATTGAACCCCCCCCCCATTCAGGTACATTTTACCATAAGTCGTTAATTGCTTACATTTAGGCTAAGTAGGCTAGGTGTATCCTTGGCTGAATTATTCCCTATTGTATTTTACTTTTGAATGAAAATAAAACACACAAACAAATCTAGTTTATGTTTCCGAACAGAAAATGTACTTTAGTTTTGCAGCAAATCAATGTTTTTTTGGGTTTTTTTGTGGGCAGCAAGGGTGGAGCATTGGTAAAAGCTTGGGTTCTGGAATCGTATTACACAAGTTCAAAATCCCAGTTAAAACCATTACTTTTTCTTGCCTCGGGCAAATGGAGCTTGTTAACCTGGGAGAGTAACTCATCTAGGTGAAGAGCAACCAACACTGAGTGCAAAAGCCCAGGCATATAAATCCTTGTGCTTAACTTGGGTTGGTGGGTGCTCTGCTTAACTAAGTAAATATAATATCAACCGTTTTTTGGTTATTGCTGTTTTAGCTTTAATTTGAGAGAGGTTACAATTATTATTTACGTGTGCTGACTGCTGCTGCAAACGCTAGGTTTAAAAACCTAGATCCAGGGTTTTTTTTTTGCTTTGAGCTAGCTTTCTAGGTTTTTAATTTACTAAGTGAGCTAAATCTAGTTTTTTTTTTTTTTTGATAAAGATGCTCTGAAAGCAAAAACCAATATAATAATTGGGCTGTGACAAGAATATTCTTTTTATGTAAGCCTATTCTTTGCATACAGAATGTTCGCTGTTTAACTCATAAGCTGGGGAGAATTCGGGAATTCATACCTTTCCCAAGAGTATTAGTCAAATTATGAATGCAAAGGTAACAACTCGAACTTGCGTACTATGAAATTGATTCATTAATTTTTTTTTTGCAGTGTATCTAGAAATAGTTAATGCAACTTCTTTCCTTTTTGGTGACAAAGAGACCTTATACATTTCTGATTCAGGGCCAAAATGTTTATTTGTCAGTCTCTTGAACTGGCTTCAGGTCTTCCTCTCAAAAGTTGATGTTTTTTTTTATGTTGAAAAGGGACTTATATTTGCAATAAGAATTGTTGTAAATATATTTTACAACAATAAACAAAAGATTTCAACAGATGAAGTTCGAAAAAATAGTGTGGAATGCTTAAAAAACTTCTTTTTACTTATGTTTTTGTATTACTAAATAATTTTTTTTAAATAAAATTTATTTGTTTGCCTAAAATATTTTATTTTAATAATAATTTTCAGGAGAAAAACTATACATTTCTAATATTTTTCAGATGATATAGACATTAATTGTGAATTTACTGTTACTTTGTAGACGAACGAATAATTTCAATCGGCCTGTTGCCCATGCCCAACCGGTGTCAAATGTTGGTTAAACGGTCATGTAAAGGCCATGGTCCAGCTTGTAATTTAAAAAAAACAAAACAAAAGAATCCAAAATTTAAAAATTACTCTTGAATTTCCTTTTTTTTAATAAATAGTGAATTCCTTTTTTTTAATGACTTTAAAATTGTTTAAATTGAACTGCAAAATGCAGAATTTGATTTTACAACAAAGTGTTTTATTTGGTTTCCTTTTTAACGAAGCTCTTGCTTCTTTTTTTGTTGTTTGAAGGTCAGGGTTACTTGTGTGTGTGTGTGTGTGTGTGTGTGTTTTTATTTCTTCTCTTTTCATTTTTTTATTCTCTCACACACACTCTCTCTCTCTTTCTCTCTATCATTCACCCTCTTTTTTCACCCATTCTAACTGACTCCCTCTCTCTTACTCTCTCTCCCACTCCTCTCTCTCACTCTCTCTCCCACTCCTCTCTCTCTCTCTCTCATGACTCTTTTATTGTTTTCTTTCTAATTGAATGCCAAACAGCTTGAACCTTTCATTAAAAATTTTGCTCTAAGGGGTTGTTTTTTTTTGTCTTTATTTTCTTTTTCTTTCCTGAAAAAATCATGGCAATGCAATCACCAAACAATTGTAAATGTTTTATTTTTTTTGTTTTTTCTTTTCCAAATACTTTTCATGCACTGGATTGGCAAGTTTGGATCGTTTTTTCCACCTGGGGGGGAGGGGGCGACCAGACCGGCCGGAGTCTCTATAAAAGACCAATTCATGTGGAAATTCCCGTCTCCATTCTCCGTAGGGGATAATGCACTTGTTGCATTCTCTCTTTACTGGAATTTCCGTTTTTTCTTTCCGTTCCAAAAAAAAATGGTGCATGCTCACTTCCTGTATAATTTCAGTGAAAGAAATCAATTGAGGAATATTTATTTATTTCTGACTGAGTGAGGAGGAGGAAGGCTTGTCATTGTGGAGTGCAAGGTATCCAGAATACTGGAGCACCAGAGGTGACTAATTGTCACTCTGCCTTCAAGAATCACCACCAGTCGTTGACAGAGTTGGAAGACTCTGTTAATGGCAGGTGTGCAAAGTGGACACAAAGGGGGATGAACCTGGAGAGATATTGTACCATACAGTTTTTGTCGGGGAATGGTGTGGATCCTGCTGGAGCTCAGAGGAGACATACCACTCCGACCCCAATAAAAACCACTAGTTGCTGGCATTTGGTGATTGGTATGAGATTCCTTAATGATAATAATATCCTTTCTATGGGCTTTATATATTCGGTGTTATCCTTCACCTAGATGAGAAGCTCTCCCAAGCTAACGAACCCCATCTGCCCGAGGCTGCTAAAGTGAAAGTAATGGTTTTGACTAGGATTTGAACTCGCATAACACAATCTCACAACCCGAGCTTTTACCAATGCTCCACCGTCGCAATACAATATGTATTTTTTTTTCTTCACTTAGATCCACCTCCAAAGTACATGGGCACACATTACCTGCCGTTGAAACTGCTCTTGTTTTGATTAATATGTGTGTACATGTCCACCTGTCACTTTCTGTTTATCCTTTATTTTATGTCTGCACTCAGTGTTGGCTGTAGTTATAAAAAAAAAAATAACACAAAAACTCATTTCAAGGCAGCGTAGTCCTTCTTTCCTCTCAACTTGTTTTCATGTCTGGCAAAAACCACCAAAATTCATTGTAACTGAAAGGTCCAACTGACACAGTACACACATGGTGTTGTAGTAGCAGCACAAACAACACACACCACCATCCTACAGGAATTCTCAAAATTGGCTGCACCATTATATAAGACCCGGGCCGCTATATTGGACCCTTTTTTGTCATTCTAGCAGCACATCACACACCAAGGCCGTTTAAGGCAGGGGTGGGCAACTTCTCCAGTCGGTGGGCCAGATTTAGGAAAATGAAGTTATTGGTGGGCCAGATTATTACATG
>JAUZSX010307996.1:0-26609 GCA_034780655.1 Idiosepius hallami | reverse complement strand
TTATTTATACATAATGCAATCGCTGTTTTAAACAAAGGGGGGTTTAACAATTTTCCGACATGTCCTGTCATACCTAATGTATGTATATATGTATGTATGTATGTATATATATATATATATTATTTTTTTTTTGCATAAATTTGATTCTGAAAATTTTATAGATGTAAAATGTATTTTTTACGTAATCATAAAATTTTATGCAAAAATTTAATTTGTATATTTTTATTTTTCAACATTTTAGACCACATTGAATATTGCTTGTGCACACAATATTGAACATGAGCAGCATTTATAGAAAAAATTGTTTTTAAAGATTTTATTATTGCAAAGAACTCTTTAGGTTTTAGTCTAAATAAAAGAAATTCATGACCTTTTTGTCACAATTAAAATAAAAAAAAATCATAGTAAATACAAAATTTTATATTGAACAGTAAAAAACATGACAGGGTAGTAAAAACAACTAAATAATGTTATTTTTTTGCACTAACTTTAGACAAATCTTATTTATAATTTTAAAAAATTCTCCGATCTTTTTTCTAGAATGAGAAATTAAAAAGGTGGAAAATATAGTATTTATTTGTTTCAATGATATCTATCGAGAAGAAAAGTTTCCGTAGAAAAAAAAAAATGAGCAAGAATAAAATGATTTTAAGCTTTTAGCAACATTCTATTAATGTTTAATGACATCTTGTATTTTTAGTTTAAAATTTTGGCTTAAAATTTCAGAAAACTAAATGAGCATTTATATAAACTGAGGAAACCTGTGCCTGAAATTAGTAAACATTTTCTACTACTTTGCATGAAACTCTAGGCCTTTTTGATAAACTTGACAGTTCTAAACGAGCTCTCTCAAATGAAACTTTTATTAGCAAATCAACATCTAAACAAAAACTGAAATTGTAATCTTCTGATACATAAACTGCACCATTCGCAGTTTTATGACTCACAAGTCAAGTTTTTTCTATTCAAAAACTTCAACAAAGCCCATTGGGACAAATGGGTGTCAAGAGCCGAGGACAAAAAGATAAGCGAGGAAGAACTGAAATCAAGGGATGGCACTTATCTGACCAGATGGAGCAATCCTTATATGTGACAAACTGAACAGCATGCATATATACAAGTATCGCTAAACTATAGTAGTAGCATTTTTAATTTCTACAATTTTCAGGATTTTATCTCTCACTCAAATCTAATATAAAGTGATTAAAGAAAAAATTAACATATCAAGGTAATTTTTAAAGTAAATGCATTTATAAATCATTTCATTTATATTTCCACTTAGTGCTTTGTGTCTACAGATAAATATATTATGTAGATATATATATATTATGTAGATATATATAGATCATAAACACCACGAGGTAGCCCTTTTATCTCATTCTTAGTGGGTCTTTAAAGTTTTCAAAGATGCTATCTGGGTGGAACATACGTTGTTCTCAAAAACTGACTCGACAAAATAAAGTTTATGTGGAATGTAGAACCATTTTCATAAATGACAAAAATGATCTTAATTCAAAATTATAAAAAGAAAACCTCTAAGAAAAAAGAAAAATAGTCAATATTGTGAATATTAGTTTGCAGTGTGTAATTTTCCAAAGTATTAACAATAGTCAGGTTAGGGGATATTTCGAATTTGTGTGTTTAATATCAACATTGAAATAAAATAGAATAACTAAAAATTAAAGTAAAAATAAATTAAATATGTACATGATGACAATTATGGTACCAGATTGGTTCATTGTTATTCTTAGATGTATTTCAAAACTATATCAATTTTAATTTCAAAATTTATAACTTCGGAATATTTCAGTTTGTAGAACATAAAAGTGTTGGTTGAAATAAATTAATTACTCATTTATTACCTATTTGCTTTTATCGATATATTGAAATCTCAACCTATTTTTTATGATTTTGGCTTGTGTGATAAAACCTTATCTTTTGATTAAAATTCAAAATTTCATATATACTCTAACATATGTGAGATAGAAAAACAAAATCACATTTATTTATTTTGTTGCAACAACAACAACAAAAATGAAAGCTATTTAAATGTTTAGCTCCATGGATAAGTTCCAAAGTCATGTCCTCAAAGAATGGCAATTGCAAAGACTAGAGAATTAGCAAGGGAGAGAATTGGATAGAATTAAGGAATGAGACAGGGTAGAATAAGAAGAAGGGGAAGAATGGTTATAGAAATAGTCAGAACATAGTTGGTCTCATTGCAAAACAATACAACTACAATATGGTCATTAGGAGTGGGGAGACATAGAGGGTTGGGCCTAATGTTTTCTTTCTTTTCTTTCTTAAAACCTCTATCCTGTGGTCATGACAATAAATTGTAATTAAGGTCTGTGGAATGGTAAGAAATTACTTAGTCAGACTTATTTACTAGATTACCACTTAGGGCATTTTTTTCTTTTCATTCATACAGAGAGATCTAATAAATTAAAAATTTATAAAAACCAAAATTCATAAAAAAGATTACAATTCACTCACTTTGAAATAGTCATGTTTGTACTCATAGCTTTTTTAAAATTTGTTTTAAAACTTGTATTTGATCTTAAAGTGAACAATACTTATTTGAAAATCTATTCTGAAATGGCTTGGATATCATTCTATTTAGTCATCTAGATAATTCTACCAGGAAGTTAAAGATTCAATCCAGGTTATATTTATTATGTCAAGCAACAATCTAAGTTAGGCTCAAGGTCATTTTTACGTGTTCATTATATCCTTTGACTTTTAGATATGTTACTCTACCTGAGTTGATGGGCCTCATGGGTGTTTGGAATCGGTGTTATCCTTACACCTACATCGATGAGTTACTCCTTGGAGTTAATGAGCCTCATCTGCCCATGGTAGCTGAAAGTGAATGTGATAATCTTGACTGGGATTTGAACTCATGCAATACGATTACAGAGTCCCAGCTTTTACCACTGCTAGCTGCCAAGTTTCACTCTAATATACATACTTCTCTGAATGCAAATAAAATATTTCAATTGCTGAAGAAGGAATTGTTTGAAGATTATCTCCTTAAATTTGGTGTCGCTTGGATAACAAACCGTTACCATTGGCAACCATGAAGTTAAATAAAACACAGTGTGTTAATTTTTTCTATCTAAATGTGTCTTCCTTAAGAAATTAAAAACAAAAAAATTTCCATTAATTCTCAAATAATTGTTTTGACGAACCAATTTGAATGTAAAGGACATAGATCAGTTGGGCCCACTTTTACAAGAGTCTAGCTAGTAGTTATTAATTTGGTATTAAGCACTCAATCAATTCAGTACCAGATTATTCTAATTAACATTTGCAATTAGTTCCCTTATTAAATGTTAATGAATGCAATAATAATAATTTCATATGGAATTCTGTTAGTGAGCAGTACGTTCTTGAGTTTGAAATTGTAATATAGAGTCCAAATCTTTGACATTCTATATATAAATTGTTTTCAGAGCCAAATATCGTAAATAGAGCATCATAGAATATATCTGCTTGATCAACCACAAACCCAAGTTAGGGGCAAGGCTAGTTTTACATACTTATTATATCCCTGGGCGTATAAAATATACATGGTTGGGTGTATTGAATGATTAACGTCTACTTAAATAAATATCAAATCATATAAAAAAAAAATAAGAACCCTTACAATTTCTCTGAATAATGATACTATAATGAATAATGATACTATAAAACAATAGCAAAATATTTTAAATGAAATATTTCTCTATGTAAATATCCTTATTCATTTCAATTCCATGTGTTCTTATAATATATACACTAATAGAATCAAGTCTTTTTACACACAGAGCAAATAAGATCCTTAATCATAAAAAAACATGATTTAAGATCTTTGAATATTCATATTCTAAGTCACTATTACTGTTATCAACCTTTGACCCCTCTGAATAAGAATATTATATTCCAATTGTTGAAGAAGGCAGTGTTCACTCTATTTCATGTTAATAATTATGAGACATAAGACAGAGGAAGCAGTAGTGATGTTCTAATTGGATAAAGAATCATTACTAATTACAATAAGCAACTATAAATTTAAATAAATCATGCAGGATTTATCTTTATTCAATTATGTTTTCTGTAAGACATAAATGAGGCAGAGTTTCAATTACTCTACTAATACTCAGATATTTAGTTATTTTCCCAAACTAATTTATCTAAATTGGTTATAACGTGGGCTGTGACAATATTCTTTTTAAAATACGCTTTATATTCTCTTGATCTGCTGGAATTATTCTTCAAGCATTTGCTAAAGAATATGCTTTTTTTCTTGGAAATATTCTTTTATTTCTCGGGAATATTCTATTTTTAAAGAATATGCTTTTTGTTAAAAGCATATTCTTTTTATTTTTTTAAAGAATATGCTTTTAGCAAAAAGCATTTTTAAAGTTAAAAGAACATTCTTTTTTTTAAAAAAGAATATGGTTTTTGTTAAAAGTATAATCTTTTTTGAAAAGTATTTTTTTTAAAAATATGCTTTTTGTTAAAAGAATATTCTGTGTGCAAAGAATATGCTAATATGAAAATAATATTCTATCACAGACATAGTTATAACTACTGTAATGTATTTTGGAAATTTTTCATGTGCCCAACAGGAACAAGTTCTGTTATAAGTATTTATTCATGATAATCTCTGCTACAACTGAGATATGTTAACACAAAGTTATCCGATTTCTCTTTTGATAACTATAGATATTTTACAAAGTGGCTTGATTGTTTGATTTAAAATATATCAACTTCAATGGATTGTTAAATGCCAAATAAAGAAAATAGTTTTAGTACAATGTGGCTTGATGATATTTATTTGATAAATTGACAAATGATATAACTTCTCAAAAAAAAAACACAATAAAAAAAACTTTCATTCGATTATGGAGTACTTTTCACTGGCTGGTAATCAAAAAGTTATGTTCCCTTTTTACTTTCCCTCTTTCCCTATCCTAAACAAAGAATATTTGCAGTAATGAGTATTCCCAACTTGGCAGGCATAAGAAATTCTTATTGTGAAAAGTTATTGTCCTTTCTCTGCTTTGGTTAGTTGTGTGAATTGTTTTCACTTTATGTTGTACTTTTAGAACAGATAACATGAAAACAATTATTTTGTGGCTGGGTTTGAACTCTGAACTGGGACTGTACCCAAGTTTAATCTGGTGCTTGTTATTGCTTTTATCTCGCAACAACGGAACCGTGGTGGACTTGTTGAGCACACCAACTACAAGAAAAACTCTAGATTCAAAGAAAAATAGTAATTAATTGTCATTAAATAAGACTTGCACTTAGTGGCTGAAAGAATGGGGGTGAGGTAGAGTTGCATTCAATAAAGAGAGACAAAATAATGTCTGGGTGCAAATGTACTAAGAATTTGTCCTGAATGACCCTATGTGTATTTTGTTTTTTGTATTTTGTTTTTTGTCTCACCTACCATCTACCCTGGTTATATTTATTTATGGGTATTTTTTGTTGGTTTATTCGTTTTTTACTATTGTTTTTTTTATTATTATTTATTAATCTATGCAAATACACTTACAATTTGAAATCATTAACTTTTATAATGATGTCAAACCAGCACACTTTTGTTTTTTGTCTCACCTACCATCTACCCTGGTTATATTTATTTATGGGTAATTTTTGTAGGTTTGTTTTATTATTATTATTTATTTATCTATGCAAATACACTTACAATTTGAAATGATTTACCTCTATAATGATGTCAAACCAGCACACCTTTATGTGCTTTTTTTTATATTCTACAAACTTTTTAAAAATTTTGATTATTATTTGTTCTCTTGGATTCTGAACATATCATGTGGTTCTTTCTAACTTTTTCCAGAAGTGTACTCTAAAAGTATTTCTTCTAAAATAGCCTTTTTTAACGACTAAATATCTATGTGATTCACAATATTATGTAAACAGGTTACTTAAAAACTAACCAAATCTGATAACACTGAACAACAACCACTAATAATATTTGTCTAATACATTAATTGTTATTATAGTAGAAGAAATTCTAATAAGATTTCTTTTTATTTATTGATATATAAACTTTCCCCATAGGCTATTTAATGCTGGATATTTTGTTCTATAAGAATTATCTTAGACCAATTTGGTTTCAGATAATTCTTACAGCCGCCATTGTATTACTTCTATTTTAACATAAACCATTTGATTTACAAGAATCTAGCTACTTAATATTGTATTATTTTTTTATTTCAATTTATTGTATCATGTTATTTAAGTAATACTTGTAATTTGCCTGAATTGTTATATCATCTAAAAATTTACATTTGTAATCTTTTGCAAAAATAGTTCTCCTTTACTTTCGATGAGTTTTAATAATTAATCTATAAAAAAAAAATCAACTAGGAGGTTATCTAATCAAGAAAATAAGGGAGAAAACTCTTACTATTATTGGTCCCAAAAAGATTATTTGTATACAACACTATTGAATTCAGTTTGTCAGGGAAAAAATGAATGAAAACATGGAAGAAAAAATTGAAATTAGGATAAATAATGATTTATAGTAACTTAGAACCAGAAGATAAAAAAAATGGTTTCAAATTGTATATATTGAATATTATGAATTAATACAAACATATTATTATCATTACTATTATTATTGTGTTGTGAATTATTATGAGTGTTAATCAAATTTCTTTGTTTGTAAATTTTATGGGCATAATCATTCACAACATAATAATAATAATAATAATAATAATAGTAATATAATTAACAGATGTATAATATTACCAAATAACTCAAACAATACTATTATTGAAAACAATTTGTACAATTAAGGCATAAAAACTGTTAATAGCTCTTCTACCACTATTAAAAACATAATATTCCAAAAAAGAAACAGCAAAAAATTAGATGCAGGTGTATACACCATAGAATGTAAGAAATCTTCTAAAAAATATGTTGGTGAGACTTTAATGTCTCTAAAAGAGAGAATTTATGAACATCAAAAAGACATAAAGAATTACGTTTTAACTAATGCTTTAACTAAGCATATTTTACAAACTAATCAGTTTTAACTTTAAAGACTCTAAAATAATTTCTTACATATATAATAATAAAATAAAAAAGATTGTTGAAACGTGTCATTATTGATCATCAAACAATTAAATAAAGACCAGGCTTTTCTAACTTATCTCCTTTAATAGCCAAATTAATATTGAAAAATTATAAGATCCCTTATTTAAACTAAAGATGTATCATGTTTTATATATATATACATATATATATTGCATATATTACGTACTAACATATTATAAGTATCCATGTATGTATGCATATCATATACATTTTTTATATTATATACATGCATGCATATATGTATATATATATATATACATATATATTTATAATTGTATGTTTTTCTTCACTCTTATTTTCTTTCATATTATTATCTTTATTTAAAATTCTATATTTTTATATTTTCCTTAACATTTGAATTTTAACTTAAGGAATAGAATATTAACCCATTATGATGTCATCATCTTGCGTCCGTTTATAAAAATGCATTTTTTTAAAAATAATTAATTTGTTGTTAAAACATCGAAAATAACTTGTCCCTAACAAGACCTAATCGACAAAATAATAATAACAATAATAATAAATGTGCTCTGAAGAAGGAAAAACAACCGAAACGCATTGGCACTAATTAATATACATTCTTGTTTTTTCTAATAATTTTCTATCACACATTGTTGAAATTTACTTTCCTATTTTTCTATCATACACTAGAAGTATTGCCCAGCGCTGGGAACTTGCTAATATTTTTTTTTTTTGAACGCTTCTCCGTTATTTATTTACTTGTTTATTTTTTTATTCAAAAACGGTTCTTCGTATCTTAGTGTTTAAAAAAAGATTTTTTTAAGCAAGAATCACCACTTCTAAAATGCTGAAATGATCTATATGGTCAAGTTGCATTAGAGATACCAGTTGTTCTCGTCAGATCACCAAAGTTAAGCAATGTTGTGAGCCTAGCCAGTAGTAAGGTGTGTGGCCATTTAAGAATACTAGTGTTCACAGTTCAATATCATATTTTCTTCTGGAAATATAGTGTCTTTTTGATCTTGAGAGAAGTGCTTGGTCAATGCATGGATCAACCAAGCAAACTTAACAGTCCTGGTGGATATCCGAGCTTTGACTCATTTTTTTCAGGTTGGCTCTCAAATGTTCTGCTTGTCATCTGCACCGATGTCGTCTGGTGTGTTCAGACCTGAGATACCGCCACTCCACGCCTACGCGTGATGCAGTGTAGGCGGGAGACACACTGCCGGCGACACCAGCCATACGGCGACGGCGCCCATGCCTAGTGGGCCATCGTTGGTCATAAGATGTCATAGTTTGAACTCCATAGCATTGTCGGTAACGACAGACACTTGCCAACAACTTGATCTAGCCACGCGCATGCCTATACATTCAAAACCGGATGTAGAACCCTTTCAAACGCGACGATTAGAGTTTTAGAAGATTAGATATATACATTAATCCGGTCAGTTTGTTGTTGCTGTTGATTACTGTTGCTTACAAGCATTTTTTTTTGTGGGGGGGATATGTGTCTTTTTTTTGGGGGGGGATATGTGGGTTTTTTTGCCCCCTCTCCCCGCAAAAAAAACACATATTGCGCGATATGTGAAGTTTGCAAATTCAAATATAATCATTTTCTTTAAAATTCAGTTTAGGGTTTACTTACTTTTTCTGGAACTCCGCGGTGATCTTCACTTCCTTGCCAAAATCGTCGAACGTAACCTTTGATGTATCCGACCAGTTTGTTTTTGTAAGGAAAGTCCGCTTTCCAAATTAATGATCCGTAACCAAAGACCCACATTTAGCCACGTGCCCGTGCTGCTGCTGCTGCTGCAGTGATGATGCACTCAAGTAAATAAATTCGTCAGAAAATCAAATGAAGTTAAGATTTGGTTTTGTCTTTTTTTTCTCTCTCTCCAATACTTTCTTTTCTTCTTTCTGTTTTAAATCGCTGATTGTATTTTGTACTTGTTTATGTTAAAGTCACGCACACACACGCGTCAATAAAATTCGGCGCTGACTTGATATTTGTTGACTGAATAAAAAAAAAAAAAGGAAAAAAAAAAAAGATTATTTGCTGATAAGGAAAAACGAATACTAAATAAAGGAAATATTTTCTGTTATCAAAATCATTATTGGATAGACACAAGCATTTGGAGAAAAACAAAAAAACAAAAAAAAAACGATTTTTCAAAAATCGTGCCAATTTTATTTCTACACTTTAATTTTTAACTTTCACGTTGTTTTTATAAACTTATTTTTACACTTTAGTTTTCAAACAACTACCTCTGGGGGGAAAACATCAATTGAATAATAATAAAAAAAACTGTAAATTAATTTATTTTTAAAGTTTCGAAAAGATGTCACTAATTCAATTAAAATCTTTAACAAAGTATTTGTAAAAAGGAATGCTAAACAATAATTTTTAAATAATTATATGGTTAGTAGTTTATGGCCATGGTCTGGCGTAACGCTATCGCGTGCGTGGATGGCGATGATGGGAAAGACACTATTTAAATTAATTGATAGAGAAGAGGAGGGAAAGGAGAGCTCATATTTTTCTTTGTTGTTTGGGACATATGCGTTTGCGTTTTGCATTTCTACTGCATGTTTTATTATTATTAAAACGTGTCAGAAATCAATCTGTGGTGTCTGGTGTGGTTGGTGTGTGTGTTTGTTTTTGTTGACTGTGTAAATTGAGTATTAATCAGTAGCCATCATCCAACCTTTTCTCTCGAACTTATATTTTTTACTGCTAAGTTTTTAGTTTACTTGTTGTTATGTTGTTGAACGTTAGTGGTGGTTGCAAAACAAATTACTACATTTGAATCAACAACAATAACCACACAGATTGAATTAAAAAAAGTTTTTCAACTAAGGTTGAAAAAAAAACATTTTTTTTTTCATTTTTATATTATTAAAAATATTTCAGCAGGGAGAGAGGGATCACTAGAGACCGCAAACAGGTTCAATCTCACTAGAGTCGCTCGCTGACACCAATTGTTGTTGTAGGTGACCGTGTTGTTTGTTGTTATTTTTAAAATTCACATGCAAGAAAAAAAATTAAGTTACGGAAAAATAATATAAACAAATAATTTCCACCTGCACCAGCCGCAGTAGTCAGCACTAGCACCTACCATCATTGACCAACCACACCTGGAACACCTTACCTCGTCGGCGTCCACACAGACATAAACTGCATTTTTTTTGTTTATTTATTTTCTATCTCTATTTTTTCTTAACCCTGATGTGCTTTCCTCGTAGCATCGGATATAATAATAATAATAAATTGAAAAAAATATCAACGCACAATGGAATAATCATTAATAATAATAATCACCCCGAGACAAATCTTTTTTATTTGGCATTTGTTTTTTACGTTGTCTAAATGAAGTCTTTGTGTGTGTGTGTGTGTGTGTGTGTGTGTGTGTGTGTGTGTGTGTGTGTGTGTGTGTGTGTGTGTGTGTGAAATTGAGAGTTAAAATTCAAAAACAAAAACAAAAAAAAAAACGATTTTTTTTTTCTTAAAAAATTATTTTAAAAAAAATACAAAACATAAAAAATTCATTTCTGGTTAATGTAAAAAAACAACAATATAACAGTAAATCAAATATTAAGTTTGAATTACAAAAAATACAAAACACGCACCGGCCGTACATTATTATTTTTTTTTTTGTAATTTTTTTCTCCGTAGAAACTCTCCGAAAAAAGGCAGAAATAACCGAAGAGAATATTTATATGTCCCAGGGGAGGTTACTCCAGTTTCTTGAAATGATAATTAAAACAAGTCCGATTATGTATCTACTTTGTTCAGTGGGAGAGGTATGTCCTAACTCTTAACACTGGACTGAACAAATGTAGGTTGTTCAAGTTACTTATGAGTAAAAACAAAGGACAAGACTTTTTTGTCAAGGTAATTAACATTTAAGGAAGAAAACGTATTACTATACGAGGGAAGGAGTGAAAAAAAATGTGTGTATGATTGGCTAAAATTTCTGTGAAGACTAAATTAAACTGTATAATTAATTAGTCGAAGTTATGTGTGTGTGTGTGTGTGTACCTACCTGTTGTGGCTACGGCGTTCGCGTTATTATGTAGTCATGTGACAAAGGGTTTGGTGACAAAAAAAAAAAAAATACAAACGTTTGCTAAAAGAAAGAAAGAAAAAAAGGTTTATTAATTAATGAAGTTTGAAGTTAGTTTAAAAAAAAAAACTATTTTTCCACTCGACTTTTAGAGTGACTATAATGTAGCTTGTACACGAAATATGTTTTTTTGAAATCCTTGAGATAAGGCATAATGCTGACTGCTGCTGCTGCACAAAGCAAAATGAGCACAAAGCTGGGGGTAGGGTCCCATTCAAAAGAAGGCAATAATTAATAAGACCACTACCTAGTCACAGTTAATAAAATGAGAATTAGGTTAAATTTAATTCGTTTGGTTCTCTCAAAACCTTGGATTATGATAGGAAGGATTGGATCACCTGATGAAGGAAAGCTTCATTGGTCGAAATATAAACAACAATAGTTTTCAAATTTGATACACTTAATGTATCAATTTTAATTTCCCTAAATAAAAATTGGTTAGAATCAACCCCTATCCGCTGCTGCTGTGCCACAGGACCCAAAGGACAATCGAGGTTGGATTTTACAATTTTAAATCCAGTTATTTCTCTTGTTCATGTTCCTCTGCTCTTCCAAGTCTGGTTCGTGGTTTGGGAGAGTCTCATGACTGCTGACCAATAATGCTATAGAGATCAAACTATTGCATCTTATAACCAATGATGGTCCACTTGACCTGGACACTATGTGGCCAGTGCTGCTGGTGTGCATCTCCCGCCTATACTGCACCTCCGTAAGACTGGCAGTATTTCAGGACACCGATGCGTCGAGCAGAGCATTCACAAGCCAAAAAAAATTAGTCGTAGTTTTGATCCCCGCCTTGAATGTTAGACTTGGTTGAATGATCCTTGGCATTGACCAAGCACTTCTCTCATTAGAGTAAATGCCATCCCAGTATGTCTGAGAGAGTGAAAAGCAGCACAGGGCTACCACAAAAATCCATTATAATCTCAAGTGCCTTAATGGGCCCCACTTCCCACTCCATTTAGTGGCTGGCCACATATATATATACTTAGGGCTAGTTGGCCATTGACTCCAAAAACTCTTGTTTTTAATCCTTCTGGGAGACTAGCTACCCTAAGCGAAACAAAGCTGGTGGGGAAACCAGTTAAGTCGCCCGTGACCATGACATGAACTAACACCAGGTTGTTTCCGTAGGAATTCCTTAAGACAAGGCTTCCTAATTTATGTATTTATTTATTTCTTTCTTTTTTTTTTTTTTTTTTGTTACAGTTAGGGAGTTGGGGAAAACACTTTTTATTTACTCACATATTAGTGTTAGGTTTTTATCTTTTTTCCTTTCTTCAAGTTATTTTTCTTTTGTGTGTGTGTGTGTGTGTGTGTGTGTGTGTGTGTCATTTTGTTCTTTTTCAATGTGAAGTTGGAAAGCTAAAGCTAGTTGTGTGATGTGAAGTTGAAAAGCGGCATTCTTTTAGTTCAGGAATTTTGAAGTTTGTCATCACCATCAGCTGATTATATTAAGCACCCAAATTTGGCTGGGATTGTTGCTTCAAATATAAAAAATGCAATTGTTTGATTTGGAATTTAAAACAACCCAGGAATTGCCTATAACCTAAACATTAAGCATCTTTTTTATTTCAAAATGATTTGGGTCAGTTTTTAAATACTTCAATTCAACAATGAGGAATAAAGATTGCATATTTTAGAAAAAAAAAACAAAATAATGATTAAAATTTGAAATCAGATTGGATGGTGCAATCTATTGAAAATTACTTGCAAAAAAGATTTAGGTTTTAGGCAAAAGTTTAGTTGTCTCAGAAACTTGCAAGTCTGTCATAGTTGATTCTTAAAGTAATGTCGTTAAGGCAGCTCCCATGTTACTAGCATCTCATTCTCTCCCTTTTCTGCTACTTGCTTCTGACCAGTCTTCGGATGGGTCATAGAGAGACGAAAGAATTCTGATTAGTAGTGCATTAGTCATTAATAATAGGCAGCATGTTATTAAATTTAATGTGAATCTTTTCTCTGATTTATCTAATTCACATTTGTCTTTACACCTTCAAGAGCTTGAGTCTCTTTACATTAGACAAAGAGACCATCTCTTTGGCCTTAATGTTATAAACCTCTAGAGTTCTAATTCATTCTATCTTTCCCCGTTTGGTGTTCTCTCTTTCCTTCTGTCCTTTCTTTTCTTTCTTTTTTTGTTTGTTTCTTTTTGCTGTTGTTACAATCATTTTATTCTATTTTTTTTTTCTAATGAGTGATTGTATTTAATGCTATGTCTATTTAATCTATTGCAACTGATGATATGTCGGATGGGTGGCATCGCATGGTCTGTTGGCAATTAGTCCAAGTATGCGCAGAATTCAGCGGCTGTGCCGTTATTTATTTATTGTATTTATTTCATTTATTCATTTATTATTATTATTTTGGGACGTTAACATCTAGTCCTTTCAATGAATATAGAACAAAAACAAAAAAAAACTCTGATTCTCTTTTTTACTTGAAAAGTTGGGAATGAAACCGGTCAGATGGTCATTCTTTCCATATGTTTTTTTTTCTTAGTGTTCTGTGAATGTTCCTTTTATTTTTTTTAATTCCATAAATATGTCTATGCCACAAGATTTTTCTATTCATTTCTGTAATATATTTGAAACAGATAGGAAGTTATTTGTTTGCCAGATCTTAAATATTTCATTTTCAACATAGAAAAACAAAAAGGAAATAGAGTAATTATGGATGGTATGTGCACAATTAGGATACACCAAAATGTGGATTTTTTTTTTATCATTTAAAACTATTAAAACTTGTCAAAATTAATCTTTATTTGAATACCTGAATGTTTTAATCAGTAGGCTTTGACCTTATTTTATTATTTACAAGCAGATTAGTGTTGCCTGCGCAAAAAACTACAGTTTGTCCAAAAATATATATAAATATATTTAAATCAAATTATAACATGAAATCTTGAGAGTGCAACATACCTATCTGTAGTGCAGTTCTGCCTAACTTTTAACATCTTACCAGACAGTTGTTTTGATTTCATTGGATCTCATCAGTGATACACAATGTTGTTAACATTCTAAACCATAAGTGGAATTCGAAACCAATGCTCTAATGACTGGCCCACAACACAGTTCTGCATTCATTATGGCAATTTTTATGGTTTTACTCTTAATCTTAAACCATGCTCTTCTTTCAAGAAACTGATTTTGGCAAAGCTTGATAAGTATTTGGAGACAAAAACCTAGTTAAGAACATTTCTTGGCGCATAAAATACATCTGTGTAAATTTTCAAACCATTTAAATTTTGTAGATATTTCTGAGTTCACACACACACACACACACAGAGTTCTATTTATATAAAAGGTTTGATTAGATTAGATAAATGATATTTATAGATAATGATTAAAATATGAGTTAAAATAAATAAAAAAAATTCCAAGTTAGATTTCTATAGACTAAAGATAAATTCTAGTTCTACAAGATCACAAAATCCACTCATGAATGTCCTCTGGGGCCTGGGTTTAAGTTCTACCCAAAAGTAATAATAATTAACAGCAATAATAGTCAATTATTTAACGCTTCTAAATCTCATGGTTAATATAATTAAAAAAATCTATCCCCGTTGGAAGCATGAAAATAACAATAAGGATGAGGATAACTATGGAATAAGGAAATTAATACCTAACTCATTGGTATTAATTTGAACATAAACCACTGAGACTTGAACTTGTGTATTACCATTCCAAAATTCAAGCGTTTATTTTAATGTCCCATCTGGCTTTTTCTGGAAATGTCTGTAAAATCAACCAGTCAATGATTATGGAACTTTAAAATAGCCACAATAAGATTATTATAAAATTACTTTGAATGACAATTGTTGCTTTATCAGATTGTTAGATTAATATGAACAAAGAAATCTATGCAGGTTGAATTTTGTGAAGTTGATGGGTTTGAAAAATAGGATCTGAGACATCATTAACATTAATTTCTTAAGCCAGTAGGAGTAATTCCACTTTGATAAGTAGAATATTTTTACACAATTTCTGCTTCTGAAACAGAAACATATGATTCTTAAAAATCCCATCTTATTTAATTAATAACCTACAAGCTTTTCATTTTCTGATGATAAAAATAGTAAAAAATCAGGTAAAAGAAAAAAAAAAGATTTATTGTAAAAAAGTTATAATTATTTTTCAACCGATACAGTCATTGTCCGCTTGCAGTTTATCGGCATCTTCAACAGTCTGAGGTTGGCATTTTCTGTGCACAGCAGATATCGACTAAAAAAAGCAAATAATTCTACTATGCGAACTATAATTTAAGTAGAAACTATACCAATAATCACAAATAGACCATGTTTTTTAATCACGCATTAAATTAGATTCAATTGAAAGAAAATGAACAAAAATGCGAAAAATAATAATATAAAAACCAAAAAAAAAGTATATATTATTGTTGTTACTTGCTTCTATATCATAAATTCAATTTCTCTTTGGTGCTTCTTCGACAGAATTATTGGGTACACACTACCGTACACATGACGTCCATTTTGTTCTTCAAGACAAAACCAACCAATGCCAAAATACAAAACAAACAAAACCCAAAATTTTCGAGGACAATGGTTTTTTTTTTTTGTTTGTTTGTATGTTTTGTCTTTTAATTAAAAGGTAGAAGCGGAAATAATGATGTATTAATTAATTTGCTATTGAAAATTTTCCTTTTTCTTTCTTCCTTTTTTGCTTTGTTGTTGTTTGGGAAGTGCTTTTGCTTTCTTTTGCTTTCTTACCTTCTTTACCTATGGCACACACAAACACACTCGCACACGTTTCAGAGAGGCACGTACACCATGATTTTTATTTTACATAAACGGGGTTGCCAGAAATCATTCCTAAAAGCCAAACACGATTTTAAGAGTATATATTAGAGACAAAATAAAAAGCCTAATATAGTCAAACATAATTGATGTAGAAAAAGCTAATAGCACGAAAAGAGTGGTAGTTTATAAAAGGCCAAAATATCATTGAAATAGAAGAACAAATACGAAAATAAAATGAAAACAAAACAAAAGCAAATAGAAAAACTCAATTAACAAAAAAATAAAGGGAAACTGACAAACAAAAGCTTACAAAGTTTAGATTATTTACTCTACATTATTAGTTTTTCTTCTTTTTAGTTACGGAAATGATATACAATTATGCGGGAGTTTTTTCTTTTTCATGAACACTTGAAGTCTGAAAACACTGATAATATTTGCCTAATAGATGAATGAATTGTTAACTATAGAACTAGAACTACTTATAATTAGGGTTTCTATGTAACTTTCCTCGTCTATTTGATGTAAAATCTTTAAGAGTTATTTGAAACTATTTCACTAAGAGGTTTTGTTTAGATTGTATTGAAGGTAATGAATGCAACCTGCACTAGTGTTGTAGGGATATCATTTTGAGGGTTCTTTAGCTTCTTTAACTCTAAAACACAAAACATTGATTATCATTCAGTCTAAATTTTCTAAGTGTTGTGGGTGAAACACATCTCAGAATGAACACTTCCAATCACTATAAATGTGATCTCTCTCATCACCCAGAGAGAAAGAGAGAGAGAGAGGATTTCAGCATAGCAGCCAGGAGCCAGTATGCTGTTAGGCCATATGCCACTATTAATGTACCTTTTGTTAATATATTTGTTAACTCTTAATACTGTCATCTTGTTTCTTACATTTAATAACTACACAGTATACACCACCACACTTGACCACAACATTAAAATCAGATGGATAAAAGCGAATAGCATCATAATATTTTTGGTCTACTTTTTTAGGTATCAAAATGTATCTTCATCTAATCGCTTTAATTTTCATTGTCCAATAGTATTTTTTTTTTGTCTGTTCTTATGAATGGGATGCACTTGTTGTGGTATTGGTAATCTGACACTTTTTTTCCTGTCATGATGCCCAGATGCCAATGTACGTCTGGTAGTCTCATCTCCTCTCTAGGTTTTTACCAGGGTTCCAATGACAATGAGTATTACTGTAGTTTTCATGTTCCAGGTTTTTTGAGTTCCTTGGCTAGTTTTTACTGATGGTTGGTGGCATTAAAATAAACAACTAGTCAAAGTTTTGTTGGATTGGTTCTAAGAAAAATTGCACTTTACAAATAATAAATTTGAGTTTCTTTACTCTACAAACAAACAATATTGATAAACCAAAAAAATCAAATTACAGTCACAAATCAAAAACTGTTAAAAAGTTGCATATAATGTACCAATGGAATATTTTGACTTTTAAAACAAAAAAAAGCCTTTTTTTTAACCCTCCCTATAAAAAAAAACATGTAAATCAGAAAAACTAGTTTTATCAAATATTTGTCATCCAAAAATGTTTCTAATGAATTCTATGAAAAAAGTTTGAAAATCAAATTTTGGATCCATTAAGAATTGAATTCCTGAGTAATTGAAAATTCTACTGAGAGTTGAAAAAAAGTAATTTCTGACTCACTGATAGAAATATTCTCACATGTGGGTTTCTTTCAAAGTGAAATTTCTAGAATTTCATCAAAAATACTTAATAAAACAAAAACAAAAGATAACATTTACCAAGTCCTGAATGGAAAAATACTTTACCACCACCACCTACTACTACTACTACTACAACATTAAGGCTAATTTGGTGGATTAACCTATAAAAAAGTGAGATAAATTTATGAACTTTAGTTAGTAAATTTAAAGATGGCATACGATTACAATGAGATCAGCACTGAAAGTGCAGACTGCACTTGCACTGCACGAACAATGCACCAACAGTACAGTAGTAGTAGTAATCAACATCAACAAATAACTGTTTTTGTCAGAGCCAGTTGTTTTATTAGACAAATAAGTCAGTAACACGGAAAAAGTGTCATTAGAAAACTATTATAGTATTACTTCGCCAATTGACAATCAAAATTCAGGATTAAATTAAAATCCCTATATCTACTATTTTTACCCAAAAAGAGAATAAAAGTCTTCAGTTGAAGCAACTTCAAATATCATTTTTTAAGGGGAATAACTCAATCTTTCTTTTTTTGTAGTTATTTCCCTTGAAAACTCTGCATTGCTGTGCTGTGAGCAGTTAATCTAAATGCATACATGAGAAGTGACAAATTGATTTTAAACAATTGTACTCAGTGGTTATCTTATGAAAGATAAAATACATAAATTAAGCTTTTATCAATTGATTATTCATATTAACAACTCTAGTTCCTAGTCTAATTTGTAAATTACTATTTTAGATCCCAAAACTCTTTTTAGAAGTAATCCTTTATTTCATTAGATTGGCTTTTTTGAAATTATTGGTATATAATATTGTTTGTTGGTTTATTTTTATGGGTTGGATCAATAAAAATTTGGGTTTTGCTATTAATACTTCCAACTACAAAAAAAAAGTGTGATTCTGATTTAATACTAATATTAATGCTAATAATAATAATAATAATAATAAAAAATAACGATATAAAATAATAGGAAAAATAGAAAATTATTTCTGGGACTAAGAAAATTTAATATCTAAAATAATAATTGAATATCAAAACAGTATTAGCTCAAAGAATTTAACAAATTATAACAAGCTGTAAATTTATGATTACTCAGCTTTGACTTGTTCAAAGGAGAAAACATGTGGAATTATGATTGTGATTATTGTTTTTAACATTGACAAATAAGAGAAATATTGTTTGTAGTTCACAAGACAGTTGGAAAATTCATAATATATAATATTTGTAATAAATTTTTGTAGGCTTTGTATGTATCTAACGATAGAGTTTACAGTTTTTGCAATCTATAGCTTTGCAATTTTAGATCATTTAACACTGAATATTATTTTGTTTTTATTTATACCTTGGCATAAAGTCTATTTAAAACAAAACTGCTGTAAATAAAATCAAATAATAAACATGAGTCTAATTAGTCCTGTAAATTGTAATTGTTGGTCCCCCGATTTATCAGAGAGGGACCATTGTTTTCAATGGCGTGAGTTCATCCGTGCGTCCAAACTATTGCAGGATAACCATCCATTACTTTTTTCTGAAATTTTGCAACAAGTTGTATTTCTATATCTAGTTGTGCATAGTAAAATAAATTTTATCATGTAAATTCTCGTTGCATCCTCAGGGGGCTAAAATGGATCAAAAACACCCTAAAATGACACTTTTTGCCCATAACTTTTGATCCATCTATTAGATTTTTCTGAAACTTGGCCAAAATGTAGAGGAAATTGTGCCAATTGTAAATTCAGTAGTTCTGTTTTGCGTCCCCTGGGGCTTTTCGGGGGCTAAAAACACCTTTTGGGGGCTATTTAACGTTTCTGTCCAAAATATCATAATGTATGTCTTTTTTTTATGCTCCATTCACTGCGCACTCATGGAGGACCATGCATGCTTCACTTGTCTCCCTTGATTTTCAAAAGAAAAAAAAAAGAAAAAAAATTCAACACTTTGTTCAGTAAAACTTTATTATCATAAATCATTTTGTAATCATACAAGAAATTAAGCTTATTTTAATTTCTTTTGACATTGCATCTTTTTTTGTTGTTTTTTTTTTTTTTTTTACAGATATTTCATTTTGTAAAATTGTTTCACTTGTAAAAGACATTTCATTTTTTTTTCCATTAATGTTCACTGAAGCATTTATGTTTTGCAGTAATGGAATAGACCATTATTCTTAAACCAGTTTGAAGCAAATCACATTTTCCAACCTCACCAAAAAAAAAAAATATATATATATATATATATATATATATGTAGGACACTTAAATTTACAGATGGTAATGTCCTACTAAAATATATATATTGCCAAGTTAGAGAGATCAAATTTTTGCATGCATGTGTTCCAATAGAACAATAATAGTGATGTGGACAAAGGAACCGGAATTGAGTTAATTCTGTTGCATTCATTTTCTGACAAATACCTTTTGAAAAAGTATGAATTCATAATTTCCTCATTTCTTTCCTTATGTAGAAATGGATCTCAACCTAAGCATAATAAATTCAATTGAAAGTTTAATATCCTGATATACCAAATGTGATAAATTAATTCCTCAGTCTAATCAACCTCTTCGAAAAAAAAAGAATGGAAGAAATAAGTAAGAAAAATCAAACTATTTATTTACAAGATTTCTAGTTATGCTTTTGTAGAACACCATAAATTTGAAAGATGATCAGTGACTTGAGTAATAAGTCACTCTAACCATGGTGCATAGACATCCAGGAATTTTTCTTTATCTTTTCAAAACCAGCAATAAATGCAAGGGTTTTTTTGTTTAGCTGCTGTCCTGACCTTGGCACAGTGTTTAGAAAAACAGTTATGAGGTCACCAAACTAAACTACTAACTAGTGTGCCAAAAAAACCTACATTAATTTCCAACTTAAATATTTACGGAATTAACTTTATTATTCAGACTTTTGTCCTCAACTTAGTGTAAAAACATCAAAAAAACTTACTATGTTTCGGCCTAGTCTGCCTCAGGCCATCTTCAGGTATTTTTATCCGTACTCCAACATAGAAAGTCTGAATAATAAAGTTAATTCCTAAATTTCGAAGCATCATTTCAAAAATAAAATAAAAACCATAATTAAATGTTTGCATACTTAACACTATAAATCTGATTTTGAAACTCATATCACCCAAGTGCAAGGTGACCTTGATGTAAATTGATGGTTTGATACGGTCATGTCTGTATGAGATAGGCTGACCAGATGAAGATGAAACCTACACCAAAAAACTGAAATATATATTTTTCTAATTATTTTAACTTTTGATTGAATATTCTTCAATGATGAAGTATATAAATATAAAATAAAGCACTTTTAGACAAAAAAAAAATCCATTATTTTAAATAAGAATTTTAATCTATTTTTTAATTAAATCTGTTTCTATCGTATACATTATACAGTTTGCCCAGAAAGTCAGTATGCATTGTCTGGTGTATTGAAAAAAACATTGTCTGGTGTATTGAAAAATACACAGCATGGCATCATTTTTTTTTTTTAATTGAAATATATTTTATGAAATTTTAAGATTAAAAACAAAATTCCTCTTAATTTTGATGAGACAAGAGTTTAATTATTAATTTGAATTCAGCTTGAAATTTTATTCATGTAGATTAATAGAAACTTTTTTTTCAACATACTGTAGAAATGTTAAGAATGTTTCTTTAAAGATTAGTGGTTATGTACTAAAAAAATTTTTTTTTTTGTCTTAGGATAATTCTTTTTAACAGATCAATCCTTTAGTGCCAGGGTTTATATATTTTAAGAGATATTTCTTTACATGAATTACAATAGAAATAGTTTTTGTGTTTATTGAGCCCAAGTCTCAGAAATATGAGACAATTACGTTTTTAAATGTATTTATACAAAGTGAATGTATTGATCAAATGAAATTCAAACATATTGTATCATAATTTGAAATACTAACTTTTAGGACTGTCATATTGATTCTTTTTGTAGGTTTCATTCAGTTGTATATGTTACATGTTTTATGCACATATCTCTCTCTCTCTCTCTCTCTCTCTCTATATATATATATATATATATATATATATATATATATATATTATAGTTTGAAGTACATATAAAAGTTCTATATCCTGGGTAGCAGTCAAATAAATATATCATTAAAGTATATGTGTATGGACAAACATACATACACACACACACATATATATATATATATGAGAGAGGGAGAGATTAATAAAGAATAAAAGAAGAATATATAGCTAAGTTGCTTCCATTATTCTTCTTTAATTTGCTCTGTGAATTATTTTATATTTAAAACTTTTGTTGGGTTTTAGCTGGAAGACCTTTTCAAAAATAGTTTTAGATTATCCTGATTATACAGATAATTAACATATATACATATTGTTATTATATATGGTTTTAAGGATGTTCTGCATCATTTATACAATTTCTTTTAACTGCAGAAAAAGTTACATAGGCATAACATCACAGCAGCTAGATCAAAAGATCAGGTAGCACATTCCGGTAAAATCGTTAAATTTAACTGTTGATAGTAGAGGAAAGAGAAAATAAATTTGGTTAATACATAAGGGTCGTCCATCTTGGATTGCCTAATAAAAAGCAATGCAATGCATGTAGGACGAATTATACTGGCAAGATCACATTCCATTTACCAGCTAAATGTATTAATATCAGTACACCTCAAGACCTGCACACCCTTCCTCTGTAAACAGAAAGAATGTCTCGTAGGACTTAATGTGATTTCTTTCTAATGCGTTCATTCCTTTTTTGCTTATTTCATCCCAACCATTTTAAAACATTATAGTTTTTTTATTTTTGAGATGAGGCTTCGAAATTTAGGAATTTATTTTATTAACTTTTGTCCTCATCTTAGTAGGTTTTTGATGTTTCTACACTACATTTTGGCGTAGTCTTCCTCAGGTGTTTTTTAACTGTCACCTCAAATAGGGATGCTGAGTACAGCCTGAGGGAGACTAGGCCGGAACGTAGTGTAGAAACATCAAAAACCTACTAAAATGAGGACAAAAGTCCGAATAATAAAGTTAATTCCTAAATTTAAAAAAAATATTGGTCACTTCTATTTTGACCCACTATACGTATATAGTTCAACAGTTTATTTTCACCTGATGAGGAAGTGGATAAAACTGGTCATAAAATTAATAAAGTTCTTTTAAGTTCATTTTTGTATTCATGTTTGTTGGAGTATAAAGAATTAGTAAACCTTCTTTTTCGGGGTTGATTTTTTTTTTTTGTGTGTGTGTGACTCCCCATACTTTTTTACCATGATACTTAATCATTAATTCCATTGTCAATTATTTTTATCTTACAATACATATTTTAATATATATATATATATTTGTGTGAATGTATTGATTTATATATATATATATATGTGTGTGTGTGTGTGTGTGTGTAAAACAAAAAGGAATATTGATAAAAAACAATAAAACATGGATATAACTAAATTAGGCTGACACTAGTCTGTTAGCCTAATTTAATAATTTCTGTGTTCTGTTGTTTTTTTAAATGTTTTAAATAAATACAGATATTTGAAATTCATGATTTTTAATAACTTTTTTTTTTACATAAGTACTGATATGAAAAAAGGATTAAAAGAAAATGATTCAAATAGACATTATTTCTGTATACACTTATACATATTCACACACACACACATATATCTCTCGTTCTTCTTTTTTTTAATTTTAAACAGAAGTAAATGTTCAAAATGTAAAAATACTTTATCAATTCTTCACACGTAATGATGCAGGGGACAGATATTGTCTGAGATATTCTTCTTTAAACTAATATCACTTTTAAGCAAATTTATTTGATAAAATTTGATTTCTTTGAACTTGGCAATACTATTTTTATGTATTATTTCTTAAACTTGTTTGAGACAAGAAAGACATTCATCCATTTCAGTTAGTAAATAAATACCAACAATCATACGACCTGAAAGAAAAAGTTACAAAAGACAACCAGGTATTATAAAGTGGAACATGGCAAATATTTTATTATGATAATGCAAAGAAAAAAAATGTTGGGAACTGGGGGTTGACATTACCACAAATAATTAACACCTCATTTTCTTTTCCTTTTTTTTAAATTTTTTTCAAGAAAATGGATATCTTAGTTTTTGGTGTTGAAGAGCCAGAAAAATTGTTGCTCCCAGAAAAAAAAATAAAAATAGAATAAAATGATTCAAAATTTGCCAAAAATACTTAAAATTTATACAGACAGATATTTATTGGACGAGGCCAACTTTGGCATAATGCCAGGTTGCTAGAGCACCCAAGAAAGAAAAAAAAATAATGTTGACTACATTTTCCATATTTCAACACATTGACTTTTATACTTCGGCTTTAATATATATTAACACCTTTATTATTGTCATGGTTAAATTCCCCCCCAAAATATTACTTTAACTGAAACATATAATAGTTAATATTAGATTAATGAATATTTGGCTAACAGTAATAATGATTAGTGCTATACTATTGCCATCATTGGTTTCTAACAATCAGTTTATTGGGTTAGTGAAGAGAATATGTGTCATTCTATTTATAATTTTTTAACATGTAACAAAAAATATGAAAATTTGTTGTTTGTATGAATTATTTAATACTGAAAACAATCATTTTTTTGATAAACGTTCTTTTTGTCCGTAACACAAACGCACTATATAACCTAAAACGAGAGGGAATGTGTTGGTTCATACCTTTTCCAAGGGTATAAATCAATTATGAATGCAAATGAAACTACTAGGATTTGAAATCGCATATTACAAATCCGAAGTGTGACTGCCTACCCAATAGGTCTCATGGACTTCCCTAGAATTAATAAGGCCTATTATCATGGGACAACGTTGAATATAATATCCAAAGTTTCTTGAAAAACAATGCCCATGCATTGTTTGCTGTTAATATTTTTAGCAAAAATCTTAACTGATAAGCTAAGTTTGTATCTTTCTCTTCCACTCTTTCTGTTTTTCTTTCTTTATTTATATTCATTAAAATAGTAGACATAAGACCTGCTTCAGATGCTATATAAGAAAAAAATTTAACAGAAAAATTTGCACATATATATATATATATATATATATATATAAAGAAAGAGAGATTATCTGCACAGTATATATATTGTAATTATACATGAATGATGATGTTCATTATTTAGGTAAAAAAAAACTTGGAATTTTAAAATTGTTTATGGACATTTTGGTCAATTAAACTCCTTCATAGTTTTTGTAAATTACAAATTTATACATGTGAAAACTAAATAAAAATAATTAAGGGCAAAAACAAATTTGATCATTGAAAAAATACTGAAATATTAATCATATTTTTTTATGAGTAAATTTGATATCATTTCATTAAAAAATATTACAACTAACGTAAAAAAACAAAACAAAAAAAAACATGGTTTGTGTTTTGATATTTTATTTACATCATACCATACAATGTCAGATCAATTTAGATATCTGCTTATACCTATGTATGTGGGGGTTAGGATTTAGTAAGATTTTTGATGATTTAATATCATTGAAATAAAATTCTAATTCAGATAAAAACTAAGAGATCTATTGCCTTTTAGTTTTTCCTTTCTTCAATTATCTTATAAGAATCAGATCGTGTTTGTATGAGACCCTACATCCTGTAGCTTGTCTGAAAATAAAACCATAAAAGTTATTAAACAACTACAAAAAATGTTTATTCGTAGAGCTCTTCAGAATAATAAACTACAATAGTTATTAAAAAAATTTATTCAAGCCACTAAAATTTGCATATTTACGGTATTGCCTTTCTTATAATAGGCCTTCTTAAACTACTTCCGAGAAAACGTTTAGAAATTTAGTTTAAAAAAAGCATTCTAATTTATTAGAAAAATAGCATAAAAAATTAATGTATTAAAGAAAAGCAGAAATGAATTTAATATAAAAAAAGCATTAGGTAGGAATTTAGTATAAAGAGCATTAGCTGCTTTCCTATGATAGACTTCTTTAATTAAATTAGTGGCAAGTCCCCAACATCCAGGCAATACTTATAGTGTGTGTATATATATCCACGCACACACCTATTTTTTTCATATACACAAGGAAACATGAGATAAAATTGTGGATGAAGAAGTTGTCAAAAAAAAAAAAAAAATCCTGAATTTGTTTTAAAATAGTCAAAGTACATTATTCTAGTTTCGATGATTTGTGTTGAAATGGGAAAGAAAAGACAAGAAACAAAAGTTGATGCTTTGTCTTTTTTAATTAATGATATTTGCAAAATGATTTTGAAAACCCAAAAGAGAAAAAAAGATTTTTACTTGGCTTTTAGTTTGAAATCATTATTGAAAAAGCCACAATAATAAAGGTAAAATATTGACAAATATTGCTGTTTTTTCTTATGATTTCTTTTTTCAATACATTTTATCAAATATTTCTCAAAGAAAAAAAAACATATCTGCTCTTACACACACACACACACACACACACACACACACTATCTCTATAGTTTACAATAGTGTAAATTTAACAGTACATCCATTGCCTAAATATACTAATTTCACCTATCAATTGAGAAAAATAGTTATAGATATTTAGTCAATGGTATGAATATAGATTTATGTTAATATATATACCTAAATAATTTCTGTTTTACTTAATCCCTTGCTTATGTGTCAAGTAAAGGGAATTGCATCTTATGCAAGTTGTAGTTTCTATAAACAAATTTGGGCATAGGCACCTCTCAAATAAAATATAGTTATACTTGAAATCAAGAAGACAGCCACTCTCTCCTTATATATATATTATAGTTCTTCTGAAGCATCATATACATATATATATAGTGAATAAAAATTGTTAAAGGCTTAAAGGATGCGTTATAAGGTTTTTTTTTATTTGGTATGTTATATTTCGGAGATATCACCCCATTTTCAAACTTCTTGTTATGCTGGTCTTTTAATGCTT
>JAUZSX010307985.1:0-12486 GCA_034780655.1 Idiosepius hallami | reverse complement strand
TTTTTATTTGTCCTACTAAAACCTTAATTTACAATGTCTATGATTTACAACACCTAAATATTGAATAAGAATTATCTACAAAGAATCTGTTAATATTATAAAATGATAATTTAATCATGTTTGTATTCGTCCAACTAAAATCTTAATTTACAATGTCTATGATTTTGATTTACAACACCTAAATATTAAATAAGAATCTGTTAATATTATAAACGAAATATATAGATGATATAACCTCATCATGCAGCTGGTAGTACTGGGTTACATGGTACCAGTGGCACATGACAACACCCCATTGCTATGACTGTCTTTGCTACTATGATTACTTCTACTACTGCTCATAAATTTTGGATAAATTACCACTACAACTGAATCCATTTTTACTGAGGTTCAGCTTTATGCTAATGAGAATAACACAGGAACCAAGGGGTCATGAGCTCAGCACACTTTTACTGCGCCACTCTGCTGACTGTAGTCACTGTTATGGTTTTCACTAACTGCGCCAAAACACCATAACAGTTTCAAATGGCTAGCAATGACGTGGTTGTCCGTCCTATACCATAATATTTTTTATTCTAACTGCTGTGGATTGCCAACCAAGACCTAGAGAGACTCCATTCTCTCTCATCGAAGACAGACATTCCCGCACCTGGTATTTTTTAGATATCTCACAGCACTACTTAACCCATAGCTGCTACTACTAATGCTATTATGTTTTGGATAAATTACCACTACAACTGGATTTTTTTTTCCGGGGTTTAGGTTTATACTGAAGAGAATGGCACAGGAACCAATAGGTTATGGGCCCAGCACATTTCCACTGTACCACTCTGCTACTACTGCTACTGTTATATTTTGGATAAATTACCACTACAACTGAATTCATTTTTACTGAACTTCAGTTTTATACTAAAGGGAATGGCAAAGGAACCAATTGTATGTTTTATTGTCATATGTTATGTCGTTCCGATTTTCTTAATGATTTTTTTTTTTCTAATTTTGGTTTTGTTTTCTTTCCAGAGATTTATTGTGGAATAAAGAAACGAATGATTGGTTTAAAGCTGGTGAGAACTTCCAGAATCCCCGTTTGGCAAAAACTCTCGAGATTATTGCGGAGAATGGAGCAGATGCTTATTATACTGGAGATCTTGCCAAAGACATTGTTGCGGATATCCGAGAAGCAGGTTTTTGTCATCATTTTATTTTCAATTTTTAAATTTTTAAAAATTTATTTGAATTGACTTTTAAAACGTTGTTGTTGGCAAGCGTCTGTCGTTACTGACAATGCTTAACTACGACATCTTATGACCAACGATGACCCACTAGGCCTGGACAATGCTATGACATTCGAACTATGACATCTTATGACCAACGATGACCCACTAGGCCTGGACAATGCAATGAAGTTCAAACTATGACATCTTATGACCAACGATGACCCACTAGGCCCAGATGATATGTAGCCAGTACCACAGGTGGCGGTGGTGGTGGATATCCTACCTATGCTGCACCTCGCGCAAGAGTGGTGGTATCTCAAGTCCGAACACACCAGATGAGACTGGTGCCGGTGACAAGCAGAGTGTTTGTGATCCAACGCAAAAATTTTAATCCAGGATGACTACGATCATTCCTTTTCACTGACCCATACACATTGCGGTCAAATTCATTCACTGACTACTGTTCCAGTCACCAAATTCTTATATTCGGCTTGACAAAGCCAGCCACAAACGGGCAAACCCTCACAGAAACAGAAGACTGCAGAATAGTTCGTCAAAATTTTAACCCCAGTATCGATAGCATAGACCACATGACTTCGATACACATTCTTCATCACATCAGTGCACATCATAGTTTTCAGTTCAGTCTTTTTCAGCTTTATGTCACAAAAAACTTTCTTCGATCAAACAACATCTCTAACGTTTCAGGACTTACGGGTGTCCAATCACCCAGCACTAGCACCAGCACTTTCATGGTTCTTTTTCTCGAAAATAGTCAAACAGAATTTGGTATGAAAAGTCTGTTTTTATAGTTGGAGTTGTAACGTTGGTCCATTTTTTGAATTTCATATTCCAAAATTTATGTTCTATACGTGTTGTCAGACATACATAGGGCAGCGAAGTTGGAGCATTGGTAAAAGTTCGGGCTCTGGAATCGTAGTACGCGAGTTCAAATCTCAGTCAAAACCATTATTGCATTCATCTTAAAAATGGCCTTGAGCCTAACGTGGTTGGTGTTGACTGACTGCTCATGAAGTAAATAAAATATAAACATGCATACACACCAATTAAATAAATTGATAAATTATTTTCCTCTTTATTTAAAGCAATCAATCATAGATTTTTGGCTTTTTTTGCTTTGTGATAGCCCAAAAAAAACTATTTCTTTCCTAAATTGAAAGATGATGCTAACCAGTCAGTCAGTCAACCAACACCATTGAAGCGTCTCTCTCGTCCGTCGCTCCATGGTAACAACATCCCACAATGCATTGCGAGCCAAGTATTAATATGGCGGTGAAATTCAGAATGTGTTGATGTCGCCAGCACGGGAAGTACTTTAGTAATTCTCGGTCGGTAGGATGGATTCATCGGAACTTCCCGATTATCGACAGTGCTTCAGGTCTGATCAAGGTAATCTTAAACAATAGAAGTGTTTTGCTTTTTCACCAAATATCCATCTATGTCTTTATTTCCCTCCCCGGAAAAGGGTTTGTTTTTGTTTTGATTTTGAAATAAATCTACGTTAAAATGTTGTTTATTGATGTTGTTGGTTGGCCATTTCCCTTAATATAAACGGATATTAGAAATTGCCCTTGTTTATTGGACTTAATTTAGCTTATTTTCATAGGCTGCATTTTAAATTAATGTCTGATTAGATTATTTGTTTTAATGTGGACCGAAAACAGTTACTATCTTATAATCCACCTCTCTCGCATTTGCTAAAGAACCCAAGCAAGAGATGACTTACTATTTTTCATTTTAATAAATGAAGAAGACCTGTCGGTCACTTTTTCTTTATTTAATTTCATCAGTTTGTAAATACTCTTTATTGGTAATAATACTCTCTTATTCTTTATCATTATCCAACATAGAGTTCAATGCCCGAATTTCTTTAATAAATGAATATCGTAATTTTAATTTTAATTAATCCATCAATTCTTTCTAGTTTTATTATTTTGATTTTTTGATAAACCCTCTCTTCTCTTTTTCGCTGACTTCAACTCAAAGAATTAAGCACTGTCAAGTCAATTCTTATTTCTCCTTTGATGTTTATTTATCTTTAAAAAACAATAAAATCTTTACTTTCTTTTAAAATAGTTATGTCGCAAACTTCTAACGTTTTTTTTAATTAGTTTATTTTTCTTCATTGTTTTTGTTTACTATTATTAAAACCTTTTTTGTTTTGTTTTATAAAAAAAAATCTATGACTTGATTTGTTATCGTTATTTGCGTAATTTAAAAATAATATTGCTTTTATTATTAAAAATAGTTTTTTCCTGATAATTTATCAAATTAAAAAGAAAGTAGGAAAAAGCTAATTTATTAAAAAATTGACCGAATAATTCAAACTACTACAACCCGGATATAAGAGAGTACTCGAAACGGGAGAATAAGTCTCTTATATCCGAGTTTTGTTTAGGTACAATAATAACACGGGCACAGGCTCTAATTTGGATCCAGAGGAAATCTCTCTTATATCCGAGTTTCTCTTAGATCCTTATCTCTTATATTCGGATTTAGTACTTCTTCACTGAGCCTCCTTTCTTTTTCACCGCATTTATTTTTCAATACGAAATTCCATCCATCAGTAGTTTCCGTGCTGAGTCGGGAAATAAGTAACAACAGGTGGAACCAGAAACCCCCTTTTTTCAACAATAACCTAATGCAGAATGCACCAAAAATGCAGGCAGTAAGTCAAGTCAATCCTCCTGGGCTGCTAGAGAGCCCTATGCAATGCACGTCATTTGACAATTATTACTCAATATTTACCTAGAACATTCAACCAACAAACAAACCCCCTTTAGACTCCTTCCTGAATTTAAGTGATAACAAAAATGAATCTAAATCTTATCAGTACTTTTTAATAAGTTCATCTTTACAAGGTATTAATGAAGTTGGTAGACTATAAGAAATAACCTCGTTCTTTACTTTTCACCAAGAAATAAACAAACCACCTACTTTTGGAGTATATCCACTTTTTAAAAGCCTACCAACAACCACCTACTAAAAATTGTGTAAACGAAACATCAGCCCCAAAAGTAATGCTGCTGCTTCCTGCTAGCTTGGCTGATGCTGATGTCAACTTTTAAAAAATCTAATGTATTGTAACTGCTCTAAATAGTTCTCACAAAAAATACTTCATGGTCCACAGTGGATGGATGCACTTCAAAACCTGAAACAAGTTCTTAGTAATTTCATTTTACTTAAACCATATATTGTCGAAATTCATAAAAACTTATCAACAAGTCCTCAAAAATAGCAATAACAATCTTAAAAGTCCCAATACCAAAGTAAAAAGACTCTTTCATCAAAATATGAGGATTCTTCCAAAAGTAATGACTCATATTTTTTAAAGTTATCTTTTAAAAAGTTGAAGAGCTCTATGAAAACAAGATTAATGCCTCTAAGGAGTGACATTTTGTGCTCCAGAATTTATTTTTTGAAACCACCATTTTCAATGCAATGCACTATTTGCTAAGGTGGTTAATTTTCACAGCTAGAGGGAGTGCGTTTTGTCTCTCCTCTGTCTGAAATCAAAAGAATCTATCTCCTAACTGTGCTGACATCAACTGCATTAGCGTTGTGAACGTTCATCAGGCACCAGTGAAAGTTGTTTGGTTCAATTTTTCCTGCATGGAGAAATTTAATGATGCATCTCTGCTTCTGATGCACATCCAGGTCGCTTTCTTAGAGTCTCACTCTGTCAATATCTACAACAGAGAGATTAAACTTTCAAGTCATGAATACACAAGTTCATTCATTATAACAATGCGATGTGTCATCTCCTCTGATCCATTTGGACAGAATAAAAAATAGTAAGCATTACTTTTCCAACAACCCTTGTAGATTAAAAACAAAAAAAACTTTCCTATACTAAAATTCACTGGCCTCAATGAATTCCCCATCCCCCCCAAAAAAAATTCATTATCAAATTTAAAAGTTTCGATATCAAAATAGTAACTTTGTTCCATTGTTTCTTAGAAGAATGTGCCTCTAACCAAAAGTATTAAGATTGCTTAAAATTATAATCAGAGTGCTCAACATTAGTGATAGAGCATGTATATTCGTAAAGCGTAGACACGGAGTCAACAGCCTTCAGCAACTGTCGGTTTCTAGCCTGCGCGGTCATTGGCTTGGGAAGTTGAAAGTTGCCAAAGGCTGTTGACTCCGTGTGTACACTTAATTAGTATATATATACATATATATATATTTGGTCAAACACCAAAAAGAATTAGGCACAAGGTCAGCTTTATGTGCTCATTACATTGAATTAGATTCAGTGTTGTCCATCACCTAGATAAGTTCTCTCATTTAGTTGACAGGCCTTATCTACACAAGTTTTGTAATCAGTGTTGTCCTTACACCTAGAATAGTTAAACCCTCCCACCTGAATTAATGAGCCTCATCTTCCTTTAGCATTTGAAGGTGATTGTAGTGGTTTTGACTATGATTAAGCAAATATAATACGATTTCAGAGTCTAACCTTTTACCACTCCTCCACTTTCACTGTAAATTAATATATACTAGATTCACACAACTAAAACCATAACAACTTAAATTGATAACAAATACTAGTTTAATTCTTCAACATTGAATTTATTGGAAAGGGGTCATTGTTTTCAGTGGCGTTTGTCCGTCCGTCCGTCCATGTGTCCAGACTATTGCTGGATAACCATTCATTACTTTTTTAAAAGAATTTTGCCACAAGTTGTATTTTTATATGTAGATGTGCATAGTGAAGAAATTTTTATTATGGAAATTTTTGTTGTGTCCCCAGGTGCCTAAAATAGATCAAAAACACACTAAATATACCAAAAATGACACTTTTTGCCCTACAACTTTTTCTGAAACTTGTCCAAAATATTGAGGGAATTATCTCAAATGTAAATGCAGTATTTTTGAAATTCTGGTTTGTGTCCCCCAAGGCTTTTGGGGGGCTAAAAACACCCAAAAATGACACTTTTTGCCCCATAACTTTTGATCCATCCATTAGATTTTTCTGAAACTTGGCAAAAAGGTGGAGGGAATTGTCCCAAATGTAAATTCAGTATTTCTAAATGTGACAAAATTCTAGTTGCGCCCCCTGGGCTTTTTTGGGGGCTATTTAACATTTCTGTCCAAAATATCATTATGTAACTTAGGTTCATGCTTGACAAAGTATATATATATTTTTTACTTCATTATGAGATAATTGTTAATAAAATAGTTAAATTTTTTAACTTCTAGTTATGCTGTAGTAATATCAAGATTGATATCTTTTTCATTGATATCCTTCTGAAATTAAATATAAAATACTGACTAGAATCTTAACTTGTTTGTGGACATAAACGTTTCATTAGCTTCTCAGACTTTGTAATTAGTCAATTATCTGAAAGCCTTAAAGAAAGTAAGGTTGACAGGTGTACAAAGTGTCATTTGTAACTGGCTCAACTCGGCAAATGTGCAGTGTTTTGCATAAACAAATTACCAAGCTCGTTGTTAAAAGCTGGAATGCTCGAATTGAAAGAAGGCAAGATATTCGTTGATGAGTTAAATGTATTTGTAAATTCAATTGTAGGAGAGAAACATTTTTTTAATCTTAATACACAATTAATGAAGGCTTTCTCAAGTATACATAACATAGATCCCTTTGTCCGAAAGTTTATTGAAAAGAAAGATTCACAAACAATATTGAGTGTGCCATATTTTTAATTGATAATTCATTTAAAACTTTCTTGCAAAACTTCATTTCATTTTATCTATACTTATTGAATTTTCTTTTATACATAAAAATTATTTCTACATTTAAAAATTACCATTATAGTTTATAAAAGAAAAATAAAATTCAAATGTTATTTTTGTATTACTAATATTTGACATTGCCAGGGCTTAATTCAAGATACTATAAGGTTTGCATTAGATTTATATGATAAAGATGATGATAATGCTTGTTGAATTTTTTTCATTGAAATGATTTCTTTTTGAAATAGATTGACATTTCCTTTTCAATTCTTGGTAGATTTCAAATTTTTGAATTCTTACACTAAAATTGATAAACAAAAAAAATAAAAATAAAAAATATCTAGTATGAATTTCTATTTGTGGATTTTTGTTCTCATCTTATATAGTTGTTGTTCTTGACTACGTTTTGGCCAACTTTAAGATGGGGACAAAAGTCAGTAAAACAAAACTAATGATAAATGATTAAGAAGTCTAATCTTATAACTTCCTAAATGAAAGGTAAGTTTAAAAAGAAATCATTAAGATTAGAACAAAAATTCATAAAAAAAGGTTATTCTTCATTTGGGTTACCTGATAAAAAGATTTAAACATAGATATAAAAAGAACTTTGTGTGTATGTGTCTGTGAGTTCATTTTCTCTAGACTCTAAAACGGCTGGGCTGATTTTTTTTGAAAATTCATGCAGTTGTGCTACATGTGTTTGAAAGTATTTATAGATAGGTATTGAAAATCAAAATACCAGCTTGTGGAAGGAAAAGCACAACTAAAATTAAGAGTTCCATCAACCATTACACCTAGTGGTGCATTGGGCAACAATTTTTTTTTTTTTGCTGTTTCCGTAGTATACTTGCTTTACGAGAAAGAGTTGCTAGCCCTATGCTCAACCCCCAACCTGGAGGACCGTTGGGTTTTGGGATCAGTGTTGTTCTTCACCTAAGTGAGATACGTACCCAAGTTAACGTGCCCCCATCTTCCCGAGGCAGGTAAAGGTAGATGCAATGGTTTTGACTGGGATTTAAATTCATGTAATACAATTCCATAATCCAAGATTTTTACCAATGGTCCACCTCACCATCTACATTAAGAGTGTGAAAATTGCAATTAAAAATGCATAACTGTGTTGTGGGCCAGTCATTAGGGATTTGGTCTACAGGTTTTAATCTCGCTTAGGATTTTAGATGGTAATGACATAGTAAGACACTGATGAGATCCAATAAAATCAAAACAGCTGTCTAGCACTATGTCATAAGTTATGTGTTTAGTCATCATAGCATTATAATTTGATTTAAATATATCTTTTCAGCCAAAACTAAAATTTTCTGAGTTGCATGGGCAATGCCAGGCTATGCTGCTAGTTTTTTAATATTTTTTTTTTTTCGTTCAAAAAATTAATTCAAAATGAGACGTAAAATAACAGTTGTTACTGATTCTTTTTTTCGATTCTCAATTTTCAAATTGAAAACCCATTGCTTAGTAATTTTAACCTGTCAATTAATGTAGGTTAGCTTTTGCAAAACATTCTCATTCAAACTTGTACGTTGCCTGATATTGCCATGTTTTGTTTGGGAAACAGTGTGAGAGCAAGTACCAACCTGTTTGTGTTAAGGTTTAAGAAATATCAGTCTTTTCATTTATTACATTTTACGTTTTATTTCTTATTCAAGACACTGGAAGACTAGATAAAGTTAGCAAAACAAAATCAAAGGTAAGTAATAAACTACTTTTCTTTATTTCTTGTTCTTCAGTAATTTTGTTTATTTTAAAATGTAGAAACTTTTTTTATTGAGATTTAATACAATTCTTTGGATTAATGTTTCTGTTGTTTTTGTTAAACCAAGTATTCATAGAATTTTTTATTTCATGTTTTTGTTTTAAATTTTCATTATTTTTTATATTCTTTTTTTCAAAGAAAATTGCAATTATTCTATTAGAATTATTTACCTAAAACAATTACACATGATTTTAAAATATTATTGTTATTGCTAATCATCAATTGGCCACTGTGAATCATAAATTTCAAATTAGATTATTCTATTTACCTTATACTTATAGTTCAAAATAGTAAAAGTTTTTGTTTGAAATTATTTTGGGAAATTATTTTTAAAATATTTTTTGAAATTACATTTTAGATTTCTAAGAATATCCATTAGATTTAATTGGTATTAAAATCTGTTAAGTTTAAGTTTTAATACTAGTTTTTTTTGTAATGACTAAAACCAGTAAATTTTTTTTATTTATTTTTTTATTTTTTTTATTAAAGCTAATGTCTTCTGATTTCATGTTTATGCATCTATAGTAATATTCATTTAATTTGAAAGAAAATCTTTATTAATGTTTTTTTTAATTTTGAAAGTATTTAGTATAGTAATTTAATGGATTTAATTTTTAATTTTTGATAAAAAAAAATTTGAAAGAATTAGTCAAAAGAATTTTTGAATTATTTTAAATTTTTGAAAAGAAGTTGGAAGTAGATATCAAATAAGAAATGGTTTCAAATTATTTTTTGTATTGAATTTTTCTGTTATTTGTTGATTTTAGTGTTAGTCACTTTGAACAATTAACTGGTATACTTATCTTAAATGAATTCTTCAGGTTTTTTTAATAACAAATGTTTTCATTTATCATCATTGATATAATTTAGTGATCAAGATTTCTGTTTAAATATGTGAATATGCAATAATAAAATTTGTATTTGGTTAACGAAATACAAATTTAGATGTTCATGATATTAAATATAAATGTTCTCAATATTAAATCTCATGGATTTCAATTTTTAAAGATAATGCTTTATATATTTTTTGTGGTGCAATAAGATAAATTTGTGGTGTTAATTACATTGCAATTGATTGCAAAATAAAATCCATTTTACATCTGTTAGAAAAAAAACCCAAAACAACTATAGATTTGTATGTAGTCTTGTAGTTTTATCTATAGTTTTGAATGTGAAAATTTTAACTGTTTCAACATTATTATCTACAACTTGTTCTGACTTGAACATTATCTTAGTTTGTCTTGTATTATACTGGAAATGTTACTAAAAAACAAAATAAAGTGACATTTTATAAATGTCTTAACCTAGAGAATTCATGTATTGGGATATGTTTAGTTTGATTTTTTTTTCTTAATTTTATCATGTTTTGGTTTTGTTTTCCATGTTGATATTTTTTTGAAATCTAATACTGATTAATGAGTTTTTTCTTTATAAATCAATGGTTTAATGTGTAGTTTTTAAATAAAATCTGTATTCAAAGCAAAGTTTTAGATTTATTGTTTAATAATTTAGACCCTTTTGACATTAACTTATATTTTTTTTTCAAATAAAATTTCATTACAAATAGATAATTTCTTAAGTTTTTTTTAGAAATTTTGAATATTTTTTATACTAAAATAAATATTTTGATGTTATTTATTCATTCTTTTTGAATATTTGTAATTAAATTCATACACCACTTTTGGCTTATATACCATAAGTTGAATATATTTTGATACATGATCAAAGCACAAATCATTGTTGTTGCATAAAGCAACAACAAACTAGGGCTGTGACAATATGCTTTTATTAAAGAATATTCTTGTTACAGCCCTACTCATTACTCGACAATTCTTCCACCACCGGTTTGGCCCTGCAAGCCTTTGTAAAACATAGACATCCTAGAAAATATGGAACAGATGATAGACCTGATACTCAGACACGAGTAGGCACCACTACCACTGATTTATTACTCAACTATTCTAAGATTATAGCATTTCTTTTAATTCTGTAGTTATTACTTATGACAACACAATTATAAGAAATAGTAAAATCACAAATGAGTCAAGTATGTGACAAGAATATACTTCAATAAAAGTATAGCGTCAATGCCCTAGTTATTATATGTTGTAGAAATACAATCAAAATTAACCTTTTTTAATGAATTATGGTAGTGATTCACTGTAACTCAATATTTTTTATACTAGATTTAAATAGACAACAATAAAATTCTATTATATGTGAGTATTTCTTGCAGTGTCCCAATTTTAATACACATTAACAATTTAAGCATATATTCTGATAGATATGTAGCATATTTTGTTAGATCAAACAGGATTAGGTGTTTTTTTATGAGTTTGCATTTGTTAAAGTAAGAGATTATAAAAAGAGATGGAAATCTATTTTTCAAATGAAAAGCAATTAAAGAGAGACAGAAACCAGAATAAAAGAATCAACAAAAAAATAAATTCTTTAAACTTTAAATTTATCGATGCATATTTTTTCTATTTTCTTTTTAGTATCAAATTAATCTATATATTCTTATCCAATATTATTTGTATCATTTTTATCAATTGTGTCAGAATTAACAGTAAAAGGCTGTGATTTGCATTTTATTGACTTGTTGCCAGGGTGCTTTTGCTATGCGAAAATACAATTACTTAGGATAAAAGAATTACTTAAAACAATAATCTGAATTAATCTTCGTAGTAGAATCATTAAAATACATTTTCATTATTTTAACCCTTGAATAAATAAAACCAGGATTTCTTGTCGGATCATGTAAGAACATGTCCGACATTGTGATTACCCATTGAATGATGCCAATGGCTAAACAGTTCTTTTTTTTACTCATTTGTTTTATTTCATAATTGTTATTTTGGATAAAGATTGCATATCTTAAATGTCAATATGTTTTTCTTTGTATGCTTGTAATCTTTTCTTTCTTTCTTTCTTTCCTTTTCTCCACTCTATGTCTCTGTGATGTTTTATTTTGTTTTCTGTGAATTTATGTTTTTTTTCTACATTCTTCATGTCTATGGGCAGTCCTACCATCCAACTTACCATCCTTCTAATAAACATAATGCTCTGACATCTCTGTCAGAGCCAATAATCACCGACTACACGCGAGGAAAGTTACTGAATGGTAATTACCAAATCCATCATGTTAACAGTCCTAGTGTAAATCCTCAAAACCAAGTAAGATCTAGTATTGTTAATTCTTCATTTGATTATCTATGACCAGAAAATATTTAACTTGCTTTTATGTCAGTTTCCTCTATTCCTGTACAATGTCTCAATGCATGTTTGTATTCATTTTCTTATTAATGTATCTGTATTATTTACAACTCTCTTTCTTTCTTTCTTTCTTTCTTTCTTCTATTTGTGAATGAAATGATTTTGTATAATATTGAAAAATTAAAACAAAAATCAACCAACTCAGAAATGTTATTGCTGTAATATTAAAAGCTAAAAGGATTTTATAAATAAATAAATAATATATATATATTGATCACTTTTAGTAAATAAATTAAAACATAAAATTATACGAGGTTATATGAATAAATTATACAAGGTTATATAAAAACATATAAGTTCATAAATAAATTATAAAATCTTTCATATTCACAACATTCATTTAAGAATTAACTTTATTATTCGGACTTTTGTCCTCATAGGTGTTTTGATGTTTCTACACTACATTTTGGCCTAGTGTACCTCAGGCCACCTGGACATGGCCTGGTGGACAGTAGACCAAAACATAGTGTAGAAACATCAAAAAACCTACTAAGATGAGGA
>JAUZSX010307975.1:0-12487 GCA_034780655.1 Idiosepius hallami | reverse complement strand
TGTGATAATATGCTTTTATTAAAGATTATTTTTGTCACAGACTTGACTATTTTGTGATTTTACCATTTCTTTTAATTTTTTACTCTAACTCTGATAGAGGACGTTTCTGTAGTAGGGTTGATCACTGTGAGGGAATGGTGGGGGAAGGGAAAGCCTTTCAGTTCGAATGCTTAAGCCTGGTACAGTATCTGATTTTCCTAAGTGGTCACCCATTTTAGTACTGAACAGGCTCGACATTGCTTAACTTTTGTGATCTTATGAGAACCAGTGTCCTCTCTCTAGTCATGCGAGGCAGTCATTACTTTATCCATTTCCAGTCCACTTCTTGATTGTTTTGTTATTAGATTCTACTTCAGATAATGTTTTTGAAAAAAGCTTATTTCAATGTTTAATCATGGCTGTTATATTCTGTATTATTTCTGCAGGATTTTGAGCAAGCATTACTTGTGTTAACTCATACATGTGGAGTTGCAGTCCAGGAGAAAGCAGTTCAAATAAAGACATCAACCAATAAATATACTGTATTCTTCAGTCACATGTTTGAACCCTTTTTATTAGGATATTGGGTAAGTTCTAACTAATGAATCCTGATAAATAATTTTATTTGCAGATTTTTGTCTTCATCTCTTGGTAGTTTATCCCATGTCTTGTGCTATTCTCTTTGGTAAAAAGCTGAACCTCAATAAAATGAATTTTTTTATAGTTGAAATGAATTCAGTTGTAGTAGTAATTAATCCAAAATAACTAGTATTAAAATCCAATAACTAGTAGCACTGAATAGCAGTAGTAGAAGTCATAGTAAGTAAATTCAGTAAACCAGCATTAATTTCACTTGTTATGTCTCTAGTCTGCAGTTGTATTGAATTAAGAAAATCTATTGAGTCAGAGTTAAATAGAAGAGTTATTTTCTTTTTTCTCTGTGATTGGTCGGCTTAATTTACCCTCTATTTAATCAGATGGTCCAATGTTCACTTTCATATCAAATATACTTATTAGACCAAAATTAATGCAACAGTTAATGATGGATGTTTTTCGCACTAAATTATGCCAAGTTCACCTCAGGTTGTCTTTAGGGGATTACCTGTGACGTTGGATAGGAATACTGAGTCTTGTAAATGCCTTCCATCATTGTTGTCTATCGAACCATGTTTTTCACCAAATAAACCTCTAGCAGGCTTGGGTAGCAATTGAAACCGCTGCCTTCTGACAATGCTCACTTGGAACTGTAGAGACTCCAGTACTGTACCATTGGCCCTGAAGGGTAATCAAGTTTGGATCTTTTGATGTTATAAATCCAATTAGTTGTTCTCCTTAGTCAGGTCCATAACTGAATTTGTAATGACCATAAGATAGCAAGAAGTGAAGTTGGATAAAACATAAGTAAGAAAAACATTATAAACTACCAAGATGAGGAAAAAAGTCTGCAATAAAGTTAATACTTAGATTATAAAGCCTCATCTTAAATCATAAACTACCAAGATGAGGAAAAAAGTCTGCAATAAAGTTAATACTTAGATTATGAAGCCTTATCTTAAATCATAAACTACCAAGATGAGGGCAAAAGTCTGCTAATAAATACTCAAGATAACAAAGCCTCATCTCAAAATGATGAAGTATGATAAATTTACAAGCATCATTTAGACTATTGCCCTCATCCTTATTATTCTGTCTCACTATGTTTCAACTGCATTACCCTTTCTTAGGTTATGTTAATTGTTTTTAGATCTTTTTTTTCTGAAATTAAATGTTGGTTTCATTATTATTTTTTAACTTATCTTATTCCAAATTAAAATTCCTACAGTATAGAATTTTACATTGAATATAATTAATAGAATTTTAACATTAATAGAATATAATATCAATTCTAATCTTGTAAACTTGTGTTTTTTTCCCCATTTTGTTTCATTTTATTATCAGGTTCTGTGCCAGCACTTGCTCTCTTTTCCCTCAATCGCGCATGACAAACCGATGGCAAAACCCGCCAAGATGATTACAAAAGAAGCACAAATGGTTGTGGCCCGTTTATTACGGGAGCAGCTAATCAAACACCCCGAAACTCTCTCTCTTGATTTGCTCAACAATGGACTGACAGCTTTGTGCAATATGAATGCATTACACAGGGAGAAGAGGTAAAGTATTTACTCTATAATGGTCATCCTTCATATTCGAAGATGACCACTGTCCGGCTTGTCATGGTATCATGATGGCCACACACATTCATTTAGCCTACATCGCTTTTCAGCGCAACTCAAAAACGTATGAGATGGACGGTTTCAATGATGCTTCCTTTTTTTTTCAAAATAATTTTTTTATCATAAAGAAGCATATAAAAAAAGGTTTAATAACTGTATAACTACTTTTGGCCCACCCTGTATAGAAAATTACAGCAATGCAGATTTTCTTAAACATGAAGGTTTAAATGCATCTTGAAATGAACCAGGCTGAAACTCTATCAGAGCTGCGTTGTTTTCCGACACTCCTTTATGGGTGAGAATATTGAAGAACAGCAGAAACAAGTATCATCAAGGGGCAATCCTTCCACACCACCTGCCTTTGAAGAATAGTAAAGATATTTTGGCCTAAAAAAAATCACCAATAAAGATCTGGGGAAATGCAGACTTAAAGACGTCAGAATAACAATTAGGAAAAGACGATAGAGATGGATTGGGTATGTCCTTAAGAGAAGACCCTGAATCCATCATGAAAAGGGGCATTTTTATTGGACATCGGATGGCAAAAGGAGGAGAGGAAGGCCAAAAAATGTGTATAAAAGAACAGTGGAAGGAGAGAAGAAGTATGCAACTTTTGTGGGACAAGCTGGCTTGGATGGCTCAGGATAGGCAGAAGTGGAGAGACTTTGTTGCTGCCAAACACACCACTGGGTGTAATGGTTAATGAGGATGATGATGAAATGGTGGCATAATTTCTTAATGAAAATAATTCCTGTTTTTCTGCTTGATAATAATTTGTTTGTAATGTTTCACTTTTTTCAGGGATGGAGCTGTCTACATGGCACCAAACACAGTGGTACTAACAAAAGTAACTGAAAACATTGGTGAGTATACAAATCATTTCCTAAGAATTACATAAACTCCAGGGAAGCTCACTTGGGACAGTGGATTAGCAGTCGAACTTTAAAATCGTAATGCCCATGTTCCAAACCCAGTCATTCCATTTATGTTCGCGTTTTGACTAATAACCCTTGGAAAAGCTATGTATACTCTCCTAACCCTCCAGCTATGGATTAAATAGTGTATATTGTGTTAATTAAAAAAATACAAAAAAGAATGTTATAAAGGTTGATATGCTCTAAAATGTCTAACGTGACTTAACTGGTTACTAAATTTCACTTGTTCTCACTCTGAAATCAGAATATGCAAGTTCAAATCCCAACAATTCTCTTATGTTTCTATTCAACACTGACAACCTTTGGAAAGGTATGAATCTCCTTATTACCTTCTGGGGACTTTACACTGCTTGTAAGACAGCATTTTGGTTAGGGTTAGGGTTAGGGTTCTGGGTTCAGCCAAATTTCTCCATTTGCTTGTTCTGCAAAAGCAGCCCCCAAAAAACTTTTTTTAATTAAATGACTGAAAAAATTTATATTTATAATTTTTTTCAACTGAAAATTAGAGCCATTAAAATGAATACCTTTCTTAAGTGCATCCCAAAAGTAAAAAGTATTTTTGTTAATAATTAGAGCAATTAAAATGAATGTCTTTTTTTAACTGCCACCCAAAACTTACAAGTATTTATAGTGTTATTTTTCTTAATAATTATTATGAAAACTAGTCATTAAAAAATAACTATTGTTTTGTTTTAGTTTAATGGTAATCAATGTATATTGGTTTGTTTTTATCATTTCAGCTCAGCACATTGAAGTTCCTACGATGCCAATGGCCAGCATAAATGTGGATACAAAGACTGTTGTTGTTAATGCTAAGTTATAAGACAAATTGACTTGTTGAATTATTTGCTATTAACCAAGAAGACAACTTATATTCTTTATTTTTATGTGTTTTGTTTTAATGAAAAAACAAAGCAAAAATAAAAAACAAGAACAAAATTGCAAAAAAAACAAATCTAGCCACAGGATTCAGGCATCTTAATGAGAAATTAACAAAATACATTTAAATAAAAGCATTTAATCTTAAGAATCTCATTTGTTATTACTAGGGCTGTGACAATATGCTTTTGTTAAAGATCTTCTTAGTAGCCAGGCACCCTCGAATAGCAATATCTAATATCCCATGTTAATTATTTATGACACAATATGAACTCACCTGGCTATATGTAAGCCAGCTACTTTGGCATTTGGGAGATAGAACACATACAGAGCCTAGCCACATGTATGATAATTGAACTCTTATTCTTCATCTTTGTGAACCCAAATTTAGGGACACAACACATAGTCTTGATAATAATATCTAATATAAAGAAAAATATATTTGTAAATTTATCATCCAGACTATTGTCATCACCAAATAAAAAGATGAGAACCATACTCCACATAATTTATATATATATATATATATATATATATATATATACAATTTATCATGCCTCATCTCAAGGATTTTAAAAAACAAGAGTATAATGTATTTATTATATAATATAAGAATTTATATATGTACATTTGGCGCTTTTGCAGAACAAGCAAATGGAGAATTTTGGCCGAACCCTAAATCTTAAACCCTAACCCTAGCCAATCAAATTGCTGTCTTACAAGCGGTGCAAAGTCCACGAGCAAAAAATATTTCTCCATTTGCTTGTTCTGCAAAAGTGCCGTATATTTATTATCTAGACTATGGTCCTCATCAAATACAAAGTTAAGGACTATAGTCCGCATAATACATCTACGAATTATCATGCCTCATTTCGAGGACTATGAAAAACAAAGTTATAATTTAGTATAATACACATACATACATATATATATATATATATATATATATATTAGTTAAGCATAGACACAGTCAACGACCTTCGGTGACTGTTAGTTTCTCGTCTCTGAAAGTTGGTCTGATAACCACGCAGGTGAGAAACTGAGAGTCACCGAAGTCCGTTGACTCTGTGTCTACACTTAACTAATATACATGCTCTATCACTGATATTGAGCACTCTAACTATAAATAAAGCAATCTCACTTTACAGATTAATATATATTTATTTAATTTATCTAGACTATGGTTCCCATTAAATACAAAGATGAGAACCATAGTCCATGTAATAAGTAAACAAATTAACATACCTCATCTCAAGGATTCTGAAAAAAAAATCTCATCTTTTAAAAAGTATTTCTATGCATTAAATAATCCTAATATTTGGCCCAAAAAAAGATAAAATTTAATGATTTATTGGATTTGAGTAAATGATGTAATAATAAGACAGAACTCATATTTATGAAATATTCTGTGATAAATTAATAGTGGTTTATAATTAAGCTTTTTGTTAACTTTTATTAACTATTTTGTTAATTTTATATTTGGATTCCTAGGCTGAAATAGAGTAACTTTTCTTTAATAATGGTATTGTTTATAATGAAAATTAACCAAGTAAATCTTGTCTCACACACACACACACACACACACACACACACACACACACACACACATATATATACTATAAATATAATATAAATAATTTTTCCATCATCTAAAGTTTATTTACCATTTACTGCTTACCAGTAAATATATTTACTTGGTAAGCAGCACGAACCAACTTTGGCACAAGGCCATTTTTAAGGTGAATGCAATAGTTTTAAATGGGATTTGAACTTGCATACTACGATTCCAGAGCCCAAGCTTTTACCAATGCTCAACCTTCACTGCCTCAATATATATAGATATAGGTATATTTGAAGAAATAGTAAATAAACTTCCAATGATGTATGATGTAAAAATTATTTTTGAAAAAACAAAAAGACAAGAATTTTATTAATGCTAACGCATTTCAGACCTCATCAAGGCATATTTATTATTAATAAATTCTAGTTCTTCTGAAGCATAATATAATATGTACAATAAATAACGTTTGATTTTAATAAATTTTGTTTATATATATACATATATATATATATATATATATATATATATATATAATAAAAGAAATAGAAAGATGAATTCCTACTATGTATGATAAAAAAATTATTGAAGAAATAAAACAAGAGTCTTTTCCACTAAGTATTAATCTAGAATTCTGTAATAAAGTTTTTTTGATTGTTATAAACTCCCTTATTTTTTATATCTTTGAAATTTTCTCTTTTTTTCAAAAAAAAAATCATTTCTTTGTTTAGCAACAACAAAAAAAACTTGTATTAAATAAAACCATGTGGACACAACATATAAAAATAATAATAATAATAATGAATATGCCCTGACAAAGGAATATTCTGAAAACCCTTGTATTAAATAAAACCATGTGGATACAACATATAAAATTAATAATAATAATAATAATGAATATGCCCTGACAAAGGTATGATATTTACTTGGTGAGCACCCCCAAGTTTGGCACAAGGCCTGACAAAGGTAAATTCTGAAAAGTGTTGCCATTAAATCTATTCTTGTTTTGTTTTTTTCAATTTTTCTATTAAACAATGTGTTTGAGAAAAATTTACTCTGTCAAACTACTTTGCCAGTTTTTGGTCTAGAGACTTATGTAATACAATTCTTGAATCCATTGGTCCACCCTTGCTGCCAAACCAAAAAGGTTGGTTTGATTTGGACCCTAAGAGGCCGATATATTGGCCCTGACAACATAAGGCAAAAAAAAGTACACTAATATTTCGCCTTTAATATGTTCAATGACTCAGAATGATGACTTGGTAATTTTGATAAGTCAGGGTTCAAAGGATAAATTTTAAATTAAAAATAAAACTTGTATGTCTTCCCTAACTAATTACAAAAGGTTATATATGAAATGCTCCTTTTTTTTTCTGTTTCTTCCGGCACCCCCCTCTCTATCATAACCACCCTAAGGCAAGATCTTTCTAGCCCACTTTGGGAACTGTGGTATTCATCCTTTTTGTTTGTTTTTTTCCTCTTAGATTTCAAGAAAAAAAAATCTTTGTTTTTATTTTCATTCAATTTTAAAGATTTTCTCTTTCTTTTCTTGTATCTTTTCATTATTTTTTTTCCTGTATTTACAGATCCTCACTTTAATGTTGTCACAAAAAAATAAAAAACTTTTTGAATGGCCTATACAAGTGATGGGCGTAGTTTAAAATTTTTGTTATCAGCCTTGTGGGTCTTCAGACTGGAAAAGAAAATTTACTTAACTTAAACTTATTAATTCTGAATTCCATTATATCAATTTTCTTTAAAAATAATTTTTAAATTTTATTTGTGGAAACCGGTAATTTTTAACTAATTCATTTTTTGTGGATCTCTCTTATTATTGTATTTATTGTTATCAGAATTTTAAGAAAAGAAAAACAATTTTCAATCATTCTATGTTGTTGTTGTTTTTATTTATTTTATTTTATTTTGGTATTAATGCATTATTTCTGAGACACTTACATCTTAAACCGTTACACCTAGTGGTGCATTGGGCAGAAAAATTGTTTTTTTGCTGTTTCTGTAGCATATTTGTTTTTATGAGAAAGAGTTGCAAGCCCTATGCTCAATCATTACACTCAGTGGTGTGTTGAGCAGCAAATTTGTTTTTTTTGCTGTTTCTGTAGCATACTTATTTTACGAGAAAGAGTTGCTAGCTCAACCCCCAACCTCGAGGATCCTTTTATGGGCTTTTGCAATCAGTGTTGCTCTTCACCTAGATGAGATACTCTCCCGGGTCAACGAGCCCCAGCTAAAGGTTGATGCAATGGTTTTGACTGGGATTTGAACTCGCGTTAGACAAATCCAAGCTTTTACCAATGCTCTACCTCACCGGCCTGTGTCACTTTGGGTGTTTTAAAAAAATGGAATGGAAATTTTGAATTTTATTCCACCAAGGAGAGTTAAGGGTTAATTTTTCCTTGTTGGCAAATGATCCCCAACCTAAAAGAAGTTTTCTTTAATAAAAAAAAAAAATAAATAAATAAAATATAATTTTCTAAAATTAGAAATAATTTATAATTCTAATAATTATAAATTCAAAACTTCAAAAATTAAATTTAAATTAAATTTTCAAAAAATTAAAATTAAATTCTAAAATTTCGTAAACGTTTAATTTTTCTTTATTCACTCATGCTCTGCTGATCAAAGGGGGACTTTTCTATTATAATAATAATAAAATAAACATTAATAATAATAATCAATATAAACCTTGGTTTTTGTTAATAAAAGCTTTTTGCTCATGGAATAATTCCCTTTAGTGGAACAAAATTCAAAATTTCCATTCCATTTTTTTTTAAACTTTCAAAGTGTCCCAGAAATAATGCATAAATACCTTTTTTTTATTATTATTATTTGTTTGTTTTATGGGAGATTATTCATTCCATTCATGTTTTGTCGTATAGTGATATGAGTGTGAGGTAACAATTTTTTGTACAGGTTTGTTACTTGCCCTCGAACAGTACCTGGTTTTCTTTAATGGTCACCGATCTAAATACTGACCAGGCTTGACGTTGCTTAACTTCGGTGATCTGGCTCCAATACGAAATGATTTTTAATTAAATCATTATCAACTTTATTTTTTAAAAAAATCTCACTGTTCGGAAACCCCCTTTTAATGACTACAAGTATTAAATAAGAAGGGCCAAAATATCGGCCGTTTCGTCTATTTTTGCTAGGGTACCACCAAAGCTAATTTATCTTCTTTTTAATTAATCTTCTAAGAATTAATTACGTTGTAAAAAGTTTCAATAACTTCACAAAATACGTTTGTGTATTTCATGCATATTAATTAGTTAAAACAACCAATCAAAACTCAGAAACAGTTGTTATCGGCTGTTGCTATGGTTACAGCTTAGATTTTTTTTAGCTTTTAAGAGTTAAACTGTAAGAAAAAAAAAACTAAACTTAAATAAAATATCTTTTATTAAAAATTAATTTTTCTAATATTAATATGTTTGCAATTATTTATGATTTTTTTAACTTAACGACTGCAAAACATTAAAATTCACTGGAAAAACATTTAACAACACAACAAAAACAAAGTAAGTGTTTTTTGTTTAACTTTTTAAAACTTTATACAAATATTACTGACTGCTGAATATCAATTTATTTGTGATTTTTATTGAAGATGAAAGATATAAAAAGAAGTTTAAAATATTTTTAAGTGGTAAAACTTAAGTTCGTGTGTGAAATCAAGCAGATACAATCATGTTCGATCATCCTGGTGTTTCGGTCGGAAATTATTTGTTCTTGAGATATTAATGTTTTTTTCTAAAAGAAAGGGTTTTAAGGATGGTAGTGTTATGATTTGTTTTAAATAGTATCAAGTCGGTAGGGGTTAGGGTCGGCTTTGGTTTTAGGAGGATTTTAGGTAGATTCGTAAGCTCCGTTATGAAATTCCATATGAAAAACAAAACCATTTTTTTTGGTACTTGATTTTACGCCTAAACTTTAGTTTTTACCCTTTAAGGTCTTAAAAAGACATTTTCTATTGATCATAACAAAAATAAAAATAAAACATATCTTCATGAAAAAAAAAAAGATCTTATGATGAAGAATTAATAAAACAAAACAAAAAACTCTGTTGTTTTTGTTTTTTTAATTTCTCGACTGAAAATAAAAATAAAAAAATGGAAAAAACGCTTTTAATTTAAAGATAAAAAAATATATATATTAAAACGCTGAAGAACAAAAAAAAAAATAAAGAAAAAAAAAGAATTTTTTTAAGGGAATTTAAATCCTGGTTTATATTTACTTGGTCGAGCGAGCACAAACCCAAGTTAGGCACAAGGCCATTTTTCGTGCTCATTAAAGCTGTGACTCTTATTTAACCCTTTAAACCCTAAAATTTCCATGTCGGCCCTGGCGACTTAAGGCAAAAGGAGACAACGATGTTTCAACCTCAGACTTTGGACTCTGACTTAGTAATATTACCAAGTAGTCACTCACTCACTCAGAGCCGTTCTATTAAAAACATAAATGGGTCGAAATAGTGTTGTTTTTGCTTTTGGTTACTAAGGCCGATATATCGACCCCTTAACGGTTGATGTGTGTGTGTGTTGGCTGCTGCTGCTGCTGTGTGTGTGTGTGACAATATTCTTATGGCTGAGTTGGTGTGGGTGTGCTTGCTCTGCTGGTGTGACAAGAATATTTTAAAAAAAAAATAGGAAAATAGTACAATCGCAAAATAGTCAAGTCTTTGAACGAATAATCTTAAACTCTTTCAAGCCTAAAGGGCCAATTTAATGGTCTTAGTAACCTTAAAAAAACACTGATATATATATATATATATATATATATATATTAATCTAAGAGATAAGATTGCTTAAATTTATAGTTAGAGTGCTCAATATCAGTGATAGAGCGTGTATATTAGTTATATATATATATATATGTATGTATATCTGTATGTATATATATATATGTATGGTCTTTGATTGAAACTTCCAGTATGTTTAGGAGCTGTTGCTTTTTTTGGGGGGGCTGCAAGGTGTATTCTGCATTGGGGCCACTATTTGGCTAAGCACGTCACTGTTACTGCATAAGTTTTTAACCTTGTTTTCTCTTGTCCTTTTAGTTTTTCCAGTTGTGGAAGATGTCTATTAAGTTTTGGCTGAAAATACCAGACTAGAAGCCAACAACAATATATTTCTAGAACTTTCTATTAAAGAAGAAAAAATCCATTGAAAATCCTGGGAAAAGGGTCAATTGAATAATGGAGAAGCAAGATAAGAGTGAGGTTCCGGATCAAGAAAAAGGGCCCAGCTCTGATTCAGAGGAAGTCCAGCATCCTTCTGAAGGGAACCCAGAAATAACAGGAAAGCCAGTAACAAATGCCAGGGGCCTCATTGATGGTACCGAGAGAGATCATGCCACTACTCAAGCGGTTCAAGGAACAATGCTAGAACAAGCTACAACAGAAGTGGAAGATACTGGTGTTGGAGGCCTTGCCATTGGTACAGAGAGAGATCAAACCACTACACAGGTAGTTCAAGAGACAATGCCAGCCACAACAGAAGTGGAAGATACTGGTGTTGGCACAGAGGTTGATCTATCTGTTCCTCAAGTCCTTGAAGAAGGGACAATGACAGAGCACGAAGCATCCACCGAAAGGACCGGAACAGAAGGCATGATAGACCTTGACACAAAAGCTGATCAACCAGGCCCCCATGAAGTACACGAGGAAAAGGATACGACATTGGAAAGTGAATTTGATAAATTTCTTGGCACGGAAGATGATTATAATCTTGTGGAAGGGTTAGATGAAGAAGGGGTGTGTAAAGATTCAGCTCAAGCGACTTTGGGCGAGAGTGAAGCAATGACTACGGTAATTCCTGAAACTGTTATGGGGGATGAAGATAAAGAAGAAATGGTGGAGAAAAAGCAATTAAAAATGACTTATTCAGAGGCTTTGATGCAAATAGACTTCAGCCATAATATTGAAGAGGTTGACAGCGAATTGTTCAAAGAAGATTATTACCAAATTGATAGAGGTCTTAAGAAACGTAAGTATTCCATTAAATAAGTTGTAATACAGGGTGTCTCAAAAAAATGACTTGGCATGGCATTAAATGGCCTAAAAAGATTGATATGCCGTAAAACAAACAAGCAAAACAAACAATAAAGATTGAAATATCCTCAATAACCTTTAATCCCATTTGTCTTCTGTATTTGAAGCTAATCCGTTTCATTTTATCTTTATTCGAAGTGTGAGAACATTTTTTGAGATACCCTGTATTTATATGTTTTTCTTCAGGTTGCATACTGTTCTTCTCAACGGGTCACCATTGCAGTATTAACCCCTCTTTTTTAAACTTAAAAATTATGTTTTTAGTTTAAAATTTCGTAAAGGTTTAATTTTTCTTTATTCACTCATGCTCTGCTGACCAAAAGGGGGACTTTTCTATAATAATAATAATAATAAAATAAACATTAATAATAATAATCAATATAAGCCTTGGTTTTTGTTAATAAAAGCTTTTTGCTCATGGAATAATTCCCCTTAGTGGAACAAAACTCAATTTTTTTCCATTCAATTTTTTAAAACTTTCAAAGTGTCCAAGAAATAATGCATAAATACCTTTTATTATTATTATTATTTGTTTGTTCTATATTAAGTTTATTTTTCAGACTTTTTGTCCTCATCTGGGTAGTTTAGGATGTTTTAATCACTACGTTTTGGCCTATGCAGGTCATTCAAGAAACAATGCTAGAAACAGATAAAAAAAGACTTGTTGTTCAGATGCTGTCATTTTGCTTTCTGTAACTTTCTCTTTTTACACAATTGAATTGCTGGCCCCATTCTAACCTCCAACCTAGTATTTTTATCATGACACCATCTCTTGATGCCTGTCTAAGCAAAGACTAAAGGTGAATCTACCCAGTGATTTAACAAAGGTGTTTTTATCATGACACCATCTCTTGATGCC
>JAUZSX010307964.1:0-12488 GCA_034780655.1 Idiosepius hallami | reverse complement strand
GGAGTCAACAGCCGTCGGTGACTGTCAATTTCTCGCCAGCACGGTCATCGGCCTTACAGTCACCGAAGGCTGTTGACTATATAATGACTGTCTCTTATTAACAATATAAAAATCAACCCTGATATCCGAAATGCAAGAGTTTTATGTACAGATAAGTTGTTCTAATCCCTGCGTTTATACCAAGCTATAGTAGAAAAAAGCAATGCAACAATTATTTTTATTAATAATATTAATTACTACTACTGCAACTACAATTATTATTATAATCCTGATTATTATGATGATAAACCCAGAGAGATATAGCGCCATACAGTCCATGGTTGAAATAGTACGGTTAATGCTGGAAGACTCGTTGTCACTTAGACTCCAGTGAAAACCACCGGTTGCTGGGTGGGAGAGCGTCTGGTGTAAAATCCCAGAAGCACTAGACCCTTCACACCAGACTACTAGTATTGTTATCATTAATTTTGTTGTTATTATTATTATTATTTGTTGTTGTTTTCCCTGCAATTATTTAGGCAATAAGTTCTTTTTCGAAAGAAATTTGTGCAAGAGCTCAAGATTGAGTCTCGAAATCATTAGTAAGTGCAATGAGCCGCCGGCGCAACAAGAACTGCATTTGCACCAGAAAGGAACTTTGGAAATGAAGAAAAAGAAAAAATAAAATAAAATTACTTTTCTTTTCTTCTTTGGGTTCGATTTTTGAAGCAGCATTTTGGTTTAAACCATTTTCTAAATCTGGTTATTGCTGAGCTCAGGATATATGATATTTACTTGGTGAGCACCCCCAAGTTTGGCACAAGGCCATTTTTACGTGCTCCTACCCGGACTTTTTATATTCGGTGTTAACCTTCACCTACATGAGCTGCTCTCCCGAGCTAACGAACCCCATCTGCCCGGGGCTGCTAAAGTGACTGCCCGGGGCTGCTAAAGGTTATATACGGTGAAAAAATGGTGTTGACCTTGCATCGAAAGCGAATGTAACTTTGTGGGTTCAGAGTGTAGAGCAGGGGTTTTCAAACTGTTGTCCGCGGACCACAGGGGGTCCGCAAGAATAAGATAGGGTGTCCGTGGATTAACTCATCACGTATAATTCAAAGTATAAATTTTCAATGTCTGGATATTTATTTTTACTTATTAATATTCCTAAATGTCAAAAATTTCTATTACATGTCAACGTTATTCATACAAAAAATTATTTTTTGTACTTTTTTAAAAGTGGTGTAGAGTCTACAGTACAAAAGTACAGTGTAGTATATGAACTACACGGATTTATAGGGGGTCCCTAGGCTAAAAGCTGAAATATAAAGGGGTCCGCAAGTCAGAAAGTTTGAAAACCCCTGGCTTACAGTCCCCCTAAACACGGTTCTGCCAATTAATAAAAATATAACCTACTTGGGCTTTTGTTAACATGCAGTACCCTGTTTAGAGGGACTCTAAGCTACTCCCTGAGCCCACTATAAATAAATGCTCTAGTAGTCCAGGAAAAACGATGTTGGCCTTGCTTCTAAAAAGAATGTAAGTTTAGTGGGTACAGAATGTTAACAAAATTAAAGTGAGTTATATATTTGTAAACATGCAGAACCATGTTTAGAGGACTCTAAAAGAAGATACATTGTGAAATCACTTAAGTTAAATTCTCTTTGGTTGCAAGGCCAACGCCATTTACTCCCTGACTGTAACAACAAAAATCAAAATGAGCACATGTGCGTGTGAGTGTATGTGTGTGAGATGACAAGATAGTCTATAGGAAAAATTAGGGCATGTTAACTCCAGAGAGTAGCTTATATAAATAAAAGGCAATTTTGATTACAAAAAAAAAATAATACACCTCGGTGGAAAGGTATGTTTTGATGAACCAAGAACCCACCAGTCCGATGCAACCTGCCTAATGAAAACCGCATGTCTTGAGAGAGTGTCCCATCTAGAAAAGGGCAACACTGATTAAAAAGCCCAGGGAAAACTAACCTGGACTCCGACATATCTCAGTTATTAAATAGTCTCTCAAAGCAGTTCTATTAGAGGACTATGTTAGGGCCAAATGATCACAATGTCATCTTTTGCCTTAGGAGGCTAGGGTCGATATATCAATGTTGGCTTAATGGCTAATTGATTAATTATATATATATATATATATATATATATACTGTGTTTCTCGCTAGCTTCTGAATTCTTCGTTACATATCCTTCATATTGTTATTTATGATTTAATTTATTGAATTAAACCAGTTTATAAGAAAAAATATAGTTTTATTACCTTTTAAATTCTTTTTTACAACCATGCAATAAAGTGAAAAACAGCGAAAATGTCTGTAAAACAACTAAAATGCCGATAACTTTTTAAATATAATAAAGATTGGATAGATATTTTGGTAGCATAACTTTCTAATAATACTCTATCAGTTAGCAAAATTTCAATGTTGTATCTTTAAAGTTATTAACAAAAGTATGATCTGCAATAAAGCAAAAAACACAGATTATATATAATTTTTTTTCATCCGATTTCAAAGGCTAGTAAGACCACTGAGGCCCACACTTTTTTGTCTCAAAATTTCAGGAGACGTGACCTCAAATGTTAAAATGTTACAAATATTCTAAACACATCGAGTCTGGTTTCCCGTTGATTAAATCGGAGAATCGAAGTCAACGTTTTTCGCTCAAACACTTCGATTTGTCATCGATGAAAATTCATGAAACTAGATTTCAAAAACATCCGTCAATTTGTTAATATGAAAAAAACAAAAAAACACTTCCTTGACAACGGCACACAATGGGGAACAGTGGTAAAAGCTGGGTCTCTAAAATATTGTTACATGGGTTCAAATCCTAGTAAAAAATATTACATTCATTTTTGATATGTGGAAAAACTGGAATTCTGGAATCGTATTAAGCAAGTTCAAATCTCAGTCAAAATTATTGCAATTATTTTTCAGGCGTGGTAAAAGCTAGGGCTCTGGAATCGTATTACACGAGTTCAAATCTAAGTCCAAACTATTACATTCACTCTAAGAAATGGTAAAATCGTAGTCTCTGGAATCGAATTATACGTGTTCAAATCCCAGTCAAACAATTACATTCACTTTAAGATATGGTAAAAGTAGAAAAAAAGTAAAAATTTGACTCTGATATCGTATTGCAAATGTTCAAATTCTATTCAAAGCCATTACATAGATTTTAACTAGTATAGTATTAAACGTGTTCAAATCTTAGTCAAAACCCTCACAATCACTTTCAGAAGTGACAAAAGTTTGGACTCTGGAATCGTATTATACGAGTTAAAAATCCAACTTAAAACATTTACATTAACTTTCAGCAGCGGTAAAAGCTTGGACTCTGAAATCTTATATTAAATGAAATATATGCGACCTAAAAGGGTTTACTGTATCTAAATTGTATCTGGTAGGAAATAGGTTTTCTAAGATGTGGCAAGATATTTGAATTCCAACCCAAAAAGGATTACTGTATAATTTTCTATTAAAAGAGGTAATGTTAAAAACTTGAAAATTTCAAATGGTTCAATCAAATTAACACTTAACTCAATTGCAGTCAGGTCTACACAAATAAATATGCGAAAACTCTAAACAAATAAAATTATTTTGTTTCAAAATAAAACTCGCTTTTCTTTGTTGCCGAAAGCAGCATTCATAATCATTTTAGGAAACTAATTTTAGCTTTGTTAGAAATAATAAAAATAACTGTTTTTTGTCCTGTATATTATTTGATATCCTCTTTTTTAAGATTACATTTTAAATTTCATGATGAATTAATCTATTGTTTCATCACACCTGATAATACGAATACTATTTTAATAAATACCTTTAAAATAACTTTTTCAAATTAATTTTTTTTAATTGCTTCCAAAATAAAGAACATTTAGAATAAAAAAATGAACATATTTTATATAGATTTAATTAAGAAATATTTTATACATAACGAGAAAAATAGAGTTGAACTCTAAAAAGGTCCGTAATTTTGGAGAGAAATATTTATATCCTAGCATACGAATGTAAAGCTTATACATAATAACGAAATGACTTACATTTATTTATTTAATTAATTGTTTTTTATTATTATTTTATATATATATATACATTTTAAACATTTTGTGTCCATCATCACTTTCGTGCTAATATATGTATTGAAATCAGTTCAGGTATAAGAAAATTTGTTATTTTTTCTGTCTTAGTTATATGGGTGACCATTAAAGAATACCAGGTACTTTATCTTGTGCTGGCACAGGAAATAACTGAGTGTCTGGAGGCGCAGTTAAACCACTGGGTTGATGTATCCTTAATCTTTGGTTAGACAAGCATTTAGGGTAGGTCGATTTTTAACTTTTTTTGAAAAATGTAAAACTTGTAGATAGAGAAAGTTGCACCTATATGAGAGAAGTACAAATATAAAAAAAATAGGTTTCTAACATAAACCGTTAGATGCGTGCTTACTTTTAAAGATCGTCTGTTTCGAAGCGGAAAAATACTTATCTTTCAAAGATTTGCAAGTGAAATTATTTGGTATTTTGCAGTTTTAATCATAACAAGAAGTGAATTTATTCATTTAAATAATCTATATTATGACTGGTATAGAAAATATTCAAAAAATTATAATCCCCCTGTGCCGAGCACTGCAATGCTGCATTTTACTTTTTGCATTAAAACTTGAAAAAATTCAAAAAAGAATTGAATTTTTTTTTATCAATGAAAAAAAAGGAATGAATTTTATTCAGATTGGGGTAAAAATCTAATATAAATAAACCCGTAATTTGTTTACCTCTAGGGAGTTAGGTACGCAAAATGTCGGTATTATATTTCCGAAGTCGTATTAAGAATAAAACTGGATACATTTGAGATTAATACTCGCTTTCAATAATCTTAAATTTAGGTTTTGTGGTCCCATCACCACCGGGTGCCACATATATTTGTTTTTCAACATTTTGAGAAAAAAGTTTTGTTTTTTTGTTTTTTTCTGGCGGTGACTCTTCAATGGCATCCAGCTTTGAGGTGGGGGGGGACTGTCAATGAAGAATTTTTGATTACTTAAATGCTGATGTAACTCTGCAAACACATTAGACACATTATATTGGTGATTTTTCTTCCAAATATGGTTTAATGATCACCATTTATAGAGTTTGGGTGCCTAACCATGTTGCTTCGAATGTTGGAGGAATTTCCATGTTCTTCGAATTGGGTCTTCCCCCTCAATAATGTAGTTCATTGAAAACCTAAAAAATCAGCAAATTTGGTGATCGAAGCTCCTACCATGCAAACACAGACAATTTGCCCTTTTTCAAAATCAGTTAAGTCACACATTTTATTTAAATATCAAATAAATTTGGAATAAATTGGAAATTATACAATGTAGTTTTTAATTTTTTTTAATTGACACAAAACTAGTTATTTTTTGTCGATATAAGTATTTTTCGGTGTATTTTTGGTTTCTTAGATTTTTATTTAAATTATGTAATAATGTGGTTTCTATTTAGCGCTCAAAAGTTATCGATAAAAGAACTTTTGATATTTTTGGTATTTGTTTATTACATGAATAAATGGAATTTTTTTTCTTTCGGGTGATGAAAGTTATCGATGTAGGACTGATGAATTTTCCATTTGATGAAAAAACATTATGAAAAGTCTAGTGTTAAATAGACCGAGACCGGGTGATAAGTCAGGTTTACCGACTTCTCATCACTAGACTTCTCATCACGTGTTTTTTTCATCACATTGGATACCCATCACCTCGACATCATGTGATTTCATCACCTCATAGAGAAAAATTACATTTATTCATGTAATAATGTTATTTAAGTAATTATGCTTTTATTACATTAAATTTTAGCTTCTATGGCAATTTGGGGGATATTTTTACGAGACATTATTAAAATCTATGAAGTGAAAATCATCCACTTTTTCAAACTTTTTAACAAATAAACAATAAAAAAAACATTTATTCAAATTAATTTATTTTCTAGTTTTTTAATTAAAAATCTAAGCAAAATTTTCCAAATAGTTTCATTTTATTTTAACTTAATGTAAACAAACATTACCGAACTTCAAATTAAAAACAAAAAAATAAGAATCTAAAAAAAACACACTTTTTAAAAATAATTATACTATTTTTAAACGACACAATAGTAGAACTTTATAAATGAAACTTTAAATCATGTTGATAAAATAAAAGTTAAAAGTACGGCACGTTTTCTCTCATCACTGTAATTATGTTATCATGAAAACAATATCGCTATTAGAGAAGTTAATAGTTTTAAATAAGCATAACTTTTTTTTAAAAATAAACAATATAAAACTTTTTTATTTCAACAAGAATAAAATTTAAACAAGGAAACAATTAAAAAAAAAAGAAAATAATTTAAAATGTTTTTCTTTAACCTAAATAACACGTGATTATTCTTTTAAAAATTAATTAAAATTAAAAATTAATTGTTTTTGTGATGAAATATCGAGTGATGAGAATTCTAAGTGATGAGAATTCTAAGTGATGAAAAGACTTGGAGTGATGAGTTGTCGACGTGATGAAAAACCATGTGATGAGAAGTCTAATGAAGGATAGACCGTGAGGAGTAGTAGGGTGGTGAGTAGACGGGTGATGAGAAGACCGTACACCGATAAGTCAATAAATTGGCAAACACCACTACCAGTCGAATGGTAAAAATGTTTTATGTTTTTATTACGTTAATTTTTTAATCACTTTGAAAATTTTAAGGGAGATTATTAGAATCTATAATCTAAATAAAATAAACAAAAAAAATATTTCAATTAATTTATTTTCATTTTTTTTTTTTAAATGTAAATAAACTTCTCCAAATAGTTTCATTTTATTTTAATTTAATGTTAGCAAAAATTACAGACAGAACTTTTAATTCTAAGAATAGTGATGAGAAGTCTAAGAGATAAAAAGGCTCAAAGTGATGAATTGTCAACGTGATAAAATAAAATAAAACCATGTGATGGAAAGTCTAGTGATTAATAGACTGTGATGAATAGTCGGTGATGAATTTTCGGGATATGAAAAGACCGCACACTGTTTTTTTCTATTGATAGCATGAAATATTTACTTGGTGAGCAGTGAGCACCAAACCAAGTTTGTCACAAGGCCATCACTTCGAAAAATTGCAGTGCAGGTCGAAAAATGATAGAACAAATAAAAAAAAAACAACCTTTCATTATCATTAAAGAATAAAAAGAAAGAATTTATCAAAAAAAAAAAAAACACGAAATAATTTAAACTAAAACCAACACTGAAATTAAAATAGAAAAACAAAAAATAAGAATTTTAAATTAAAAAAAAATATTGTGGATAGAATTGCTTTTACTGTCATTAATTGTGTAACATTCTGGCATTTATAATTTTAATAAAATAATTGCAACAAAACAAAAAATAATTTCAACTTTTAATTTTACAGGCATGTCAAAATATATAAGTTGTCAGAAATATAGATAAAATAATACAGTAAAATATAATCTTAAAAAGTAAGTAAAATTATCTTTTATGTTTGTCTTTATATAAAATTGTTGCAATGAGTATAATTATTTCTTTTTTTTTAAACAAACACACTATAAAGCTAGTTTATTGGTGATACAAGAGCTCATCAAATGAAGCAGATAATCTTGTTTAATCAGCATTTCATATCAGGTTCATCACAGAAATTTGACAATACTCGATGGCAGCAGTCAAAAAAAAAAAAATAAACAACAATATTCTAATATCTTAAAAAAAAGCATTAGACGACTTTTCTTGTGTTTAAATAATAATAGAGATATTAGCATCATGTATCAATGTTTTATGACGTTTCTCCAGACAGAACTATTGTATCATATGTTTGACAGTAAAATCAATAGTCTTGAAATAAAGTATGTCCCAGTATTTATTCCTAAAAAGATCGTTAGGACTGGAAAAACGTCATCACGTTCTGATGCATTGGGCTATACGAATGTCCAAGATACCATAGCAACTGAAAGAAACGTAACTCTAGAGGCTAGAGCTAGAGTATGACAAAAATAGGGGAAAAAAGATTTCTGTTTTGATTTGATGTAACTTGTTTGAAGACAGAAGCTATTTGGTTAAACAAGTTTAAATCTTTATAATCTTACCAACGAGGTGAAAATGGGAGCCATTTAACAGATTGGTGGTTTATGTAAATCGGTCGACATAACTTTAATTTGAATAATGATATTCGTGCTTAGATTTCAATGAAGATCCTAAAGAAAAAAATAACACATCGAATATAAATTAATATTAATTAATTTCAGAAATAGGTTTTCACGGTCTTCAGCCAATAGACTGATGTTCCTTCAAAACATTTAGGAATATTCGATACGACAAAAAATAGGATTTTTCCGAACTTTCTTTCTTTAGAATTATCGAAACCGCGACTCATTTCATTTTTACCGAAAATTATATCAAAATACAAATTTCAAACAAAACATAATTTTTTTTTTAAATAATCATTAATTTCTACAGTCAGGACAGAAAATATTATTCTGCTAAATGCAATAAAACAATTAAACCTTAATTAAACGTCGTCTAAAAAAAGTCGCTTTTGAAATAATAAGAGTTAATTACATTTTTAACAAAACGGAAGTTTTTTAGAGGCAAAGTAAGATTGTTTGGGAACTTTCAAAATGAAACAGATCAATAAAACCTAAAAAAGCTTTCTTAATTGTAATCTGTACTGAACTAATATTCGCCATGATAAAGAGAGCTAAACTAATCCTTAATATGGCTTCACATATAAATTGAAAAAGAAATTACCATTATGACGAAATGACGAAAAACAAGAAGAAACAATCGCATTGATAATTAAGAAATTTCTACTTTCATTTTTTTACAAAACATTTCGGTTTCTATTAAACTTGTTCAGATGAGACTTGTTAATTAGTAGCATTTAGACTAATGGGACTTGTATTGTCATACATAATGTTCCTCTGTCTAAAATTCTTAAATAAGACATAATTAATAGAATTATTTCAATTATTTCGACTGATATTCTCCTCTTTATTCGCGTAGACTTAATGTGCCCTTGTTCGAACTTTTGTAATCAGACTTGATTATTAGTATTATGTAGATTATTCAGTCTATTATTTTCATCTTCATTGTTATAAACAATATTCCTTTATCTGTATTTTTGTAATGAGACTTAATTATTAGTCGTTCCGTCATCATTTGAACAACTTTTGTTCTCATCTCAAATAATTCTATATGAAACGTTTTGATAAATAAAAAATTCAGAATTTCTCATGTTGTTGATTTTGGAAAACTTCATGTCATAGCCCGAAACATTTATTGAAGTGTAAACCAAGATCATTATTTAATCTAATCCAAGAAAATTGTTAATCTTTCGTCCTCACAGCTTGGCATTAATTAAGACACGTTAATTACTCCTAAATTATTTCACCCTTTCTCACGATTCAACATTTAATATTCACATGGTTGTTAATTAGAATCTATTATTGTAAAAACTTCTTCTGTAAAGCTAGGATTCATTTTCCGCTCATACATTTGTTAGATAATACAATTAATAATTTAACAAACCAAATACAAAGAAATTAATTCGCATAGAAAAAGCTTATCGTAAGTTATTTGAATGTTGTTTCATAAGACTGACATTCATGAAAAATAGAAATGTTACGAAAAACCCATCGCTAGTGTCAAGTAGAAATATTAGAATAACATTGTCTTATTAGAATTACCGAGTAATTAATTGTCCTTTCTTGAAAAGATTGAGCTTTTTCGAATATTTGCTTCTAAAACGTTTTGGGGATCGACTCATCAATATCGACTGTCATTCGAATTGAGTATGACTGTCCTTTTGGTCATCAACTTGTGGCTGTTAGGGTGGAATCCCAGTGGAGAATGCCTCTACGTGACATTGTTTAATGTGGCGAGGCTGTTGCACATACAAACACCACATCGTCTCTGACAGGAAGAGGGCCTAAATCCAGTGGAATGGAATTCAAGACAAGTGGAGACCTGTTGCATCCTTCATTTGCCTTCCAACCGTGGTGATGATGCCCTGAAGTCATAATTGAATTAGTTCTCACTAGCATTTTAATCGTACCACAAGACACTAATTTCGACTTTCCAGTTCAAGGTATGGTACCGAGTTAATTCCATATGGTCACCCATCGAAAGACTGACAAGGCCCGATGTTGCTTAACTAAAGTAATCTTTCTTTAAAAAAACTGTTGGTGGTCTCCAATGTGACTTGACCGTCTAGGAGATCAGAGTAGTTTTTCACATAACTAAAATAAAGATTACAACAAAGAATGCTATTATAGTTAAGTCAACCATCGACTGTCTCTTATTTTTATATTAGTTTTTTGAAAAAAAAAAACATTTTTTAAACTTTTATACAAAGTTTGATGATTTGTAGAATTGTAATAATTCGGGGTTTTGTTTTAATCTTTTTTATATTCATCGTTTCTCGCTTTGAATTTCCATAAAAAGACTTGAAAATTATTATCATTTTTACCATTTAAATATTTGCTGCCATATTTATTGTTTTTTTACAATATTTTTTTTATTTAAAAATTTGCAATCAATTTTGTTCTACTGTTTTCTTATGATGCCAATCTCAATTTTACAAACTAAAACAATTAGTAATAATCAATATTAAATGTTTTAGTCGCAGAATCATGAAGCTAAGATTTAACTGATAAAATCTGCCAAATTTTCCTTAGAACTTTCATAAATTCAGTTTGACAAGCATCAACTAAAAATGACCAAATAATATTTGGATCATAAATATCGTACAAATAATAATGTAAATAAGTAAAATAATTCGATATTTGTCGTTATTTTTTAGAAGATTCAACCTTCTTAAACACCAATATAAATATTTGTTTTTTCAACCCATTTTGTAATTAAAGCGAAACATAAAATGGGAATAATGTTAATTCAAATTATAATAACCAAGTTTAAATTCTGCTCTTTTTAAGTTCAGATGTGATACCAACTGAAATATTAGTCCTTCTTAATAGTCTAAATATATTTCGATCTATATTTACGTTTTTTACTCCCGATATCATTTTTTAACAAAATGGCACACTTTTCTAATAACTCAAGCATTGAAACAATTCACTTTCACAATTTAGCCATTCTTTTGAAGTGTTTCACTTAAATGAATTCTCTATTTTATTCAAAACACTTTTCAATGTCTTTAAAAAAACATTTAATCTCTTTCAACTTTCGTTCCTTTTGATTTATCTTATTTTTTAAAAACTCAGCTTGAATTTAAAATTTATTTTTGATGGCGATTAAAAGTTGGCATAAATTATATACCATTGATAATACATCATCAAAAAAATAGCAAATTATTTTTTTTTGTATTGGAAGAGAGGTTGAACAAATGTATTAAAGAAGCTGACGTCGAATTATCTAAATAGATTTTTCTTGAAGAGTTTGTTAAGAACCATCATTTATGTATCGGTTTCTAGTTTAGTGATTTTCTTGAAATAGGATTATTGAAAAGAAGTATTTATGGACATGTTTTCAGTTGAGAGCAAATGCGGATTAATTGCTGACGTTATTGTATTTGTATTGTATCGTATTGGTAGGAATAGCAAGAATACACGTGATCTTTTGAAAAGGTTAAAACCTCTTTATTCTTTGCTAATGGAGAAGAAAAGATGAGAAGAATATTTTAGAGGGGGGTGCATGTGTATTTAGATGGGTGAACAAACTAGACTAGATTTAGATGTTGAAAAATAGACAGTTAAAAAGATCGCTACATGAAAAAACTTTTGCCAAATAAATGCAATGAATCCCTAGACAGATTTTGAAAGAAAGCCAAATTCTCCTGGAGGTCAAAGATAGAAAATGCAACCCATTAAAAATATATTCCCAGTGGTTACTGTTGAAAGCGCTCAAATATATTATTGCAGCGTTTTCGAAGGTGCCCTTTATTCAGTATTAAAACTCTGCAACTCGTAAATTCTTTCAACCACAATACATTGTGATAGGTTAGCGTTTAAGAAATTATGTGTGTTTCTTTTTGTTTTTGTTTTACGTTCTTTTTAAACTCACTCTGTCACTCGGATATTGTGGTTTCTTCTTTCACAGAAAAAAAAGGCGACCAGAAAAACGACCTTTTGCTCAACATAACTTTCAAATGTTTGGGTGAACCCAAGTATTCTTATTTTATTACCAATGCACATCTGACACCATAAACTATTCTGGAAATCGAAATTTCACTGACAGGTTCATAGATGCGTCTTAAATGAAACATTGATATTTACCAAAATATTCAAGGGCTGACCTAATGAGAACTTAACATCAACAAAACTGCTTTGCTCCAAGTCTTAATTATTGAATATAGATATATGGATAAATATATGAATATTTTCTGTAAAACTTGACTTAGTTGTCACATTTTTCTCGCACAGACAAGTAACAAGACATTAATAAAAGATCTTTTTTAACTATTTTTCTTCCTATTCAAAATTAAACAAGGGATACATGAGATTATATATATA
>JAUZSX010307955.1:0-12489 GCA_034780655.1 Idiosepius hallami | reverse complement strand
TGTTTATTTCGGGATAATGACCCTAACTTTGATCTTTCACAATAAAACGGTTTATTAATTTTTTTCCTCTTTGATAATTTTTAATCACGAGGATTCTTTAAAAAAGCGAGTTCTTAATTAGTTAATGACTGGACACTTTTGTTTATAGAATTCATTAATTAAAAATCAACCAAACTGTCAAACTATGATTTCTCAGACGTTAATTTCCCTTGGGAAGTTGAAAGAGACTTTTTTTAAATCACCAATAGGTTTAAAATTTTTCTTTGTTTTATTTTGTAATATAATGAAATATTTGATACAAATGCGTTATGGGTTTTGGGATATTTTTTTTTTTGGTGTTTATATATCTTAAATTTCAATTATCAAGTATTGAAAGGAAATCGATAAAACGTGTTTCGATCAGATATTTGATTGATTTTTTTAAATGAGTTTTTTTACTAAATATTTTAATATGTTTTATTAATTTTATTATTTTTTTTGTGCGTGTGTTTCGGTTTTATTTTAGATGAGGCCGGAATTAAGCAGAGGAAAATGGAAAAGGCTTTTGTTGTGGCCCAGTGGATAGCCAAACGGACTTCGAAACCGAGTTCGCGAGTTCGAATCCGAGTTATTCCGTCTACGTTAACATGTTGATAAGTACCCTTGGGAAAGGTGTGGGTCCCTATATTCCCTTCAGTTATGGATTAAATTGTGTTATTGAAAAAAACTATGCGTGTATAAAAAATAGCGTTTTTCATATGTAATTGTTCTCAGCATTAAAATGAATTAAAAGGGTTTTTGTGCCAGTAAAGACAAAAGAACCAATAAAAATAACTTTTTGTTATTATTTATAGTAATAAAAAATGTTTTTTCAAGTATCTGAATATTGTAGATTGTGCAATCGATTGATTAAACGTAATGGTAAACAGTGGTTTAAGTGACCAAGTACAAAACTACTTGGTCCTTAAGAATTCTTTACTTTTGGAATGACCTATAGTATATAAAATAATAAAAGGTATTACTTTTGGAAAAAAAAACCCAGAAAACTTTGTATATATATTATATACATAAAAAATGAAGAATTACTTTTGGAATGGCCCTCTCATATAAAATAATTGACGACATTACTTTTGGTATGACTTCTTGTATATCAAATTATAAAAGACATTACTTTTTGGACAACCTCTTATATATAGAATAATAGAAGGCATCACTTTTGGAACGACTTCTGGTATATAAAATAATAGAAGGTATTACTCTTGGAACAACCTGTTGTATATAAAATATTAGAAGGCAATAATTTTGGAACGAATTTTAGTATATAAAATGAATAGAAGGCATTAATTTTGGAATGACATCTTGTATATAAAAAGAATAGGAGGCATTAATTTTGGAATGACATCTTGCATATAAAAAGAATAGGAGGCATTAATTTTGGAATGACATCTTGCATATAAAATAAATTGGAGGCATTACTTTTGGAATGACACCTTGCATATAAAAAGAATAGGAGGCATTATTTTTTTAAAACTTATAAAGAAAAAAAATACTTTTGGAATAACCTTTGTATATAAAGGTATTTCTTTTGGAATAATTCCTCTTAAATAAAATACTTCACGGCATATCTTTTGGAGTGACCTATTGAAATTATAGAAAGCATTACTTTTGTAAAAAACCTTTGTATATAAAAAAAGAATTAGAATTACCTTTTGAACGACCTGTTATATATGAAATAATAGAAGGTATAACTTATGGAGAAACCGTGGTACTCTCCGTTCAAAGATAAATATTTATCTCTCAAAGCCTAATGGCTGAATCTTGGTGTTTTCATTTATCAATGGAATTAATTCAGATTCTGAGACATTGTCAAACTAATCCGCTGCAGAGGTGAGAAGTTTTTTCAAGAAGATCGACACGAACATCAGTAATTAATCCAGAATGGCTTCCGAAAATTGTGGTCTTCATAATCTGATTCAGGTTGAAAAGAAATGACATTCGAACGAGGAAAAGAAAAAAAAATAAGGATTACAGATAAGAGCAAAAATAAAAGGAATGATTATCCAGGAATTCTATATTTTTAAAATATTTTGCTGAAAATAAAATATTTTCATTTTACAAAAAAAAAAGTGTTGCATTATTTTCTTGGCTCTTGTGCCATCGTCCTTTGTAAATAAGGGAAGAAGCCCAGTAAAATATAATCAGTTTTAGTGGTAATTTATCCAAAAGAATAGCAGTATTAGAATCCAAAAATAGTATTATTCAGTAGCACTCAATAGCAGTAGCAGCAAGAGTGGTCTTGGTAATAGTACTAGCAATAGTTTCTTTTTGTAGTAGAGTAATAGTAACTTAACTTGAGCCATCGAGCGGAAACTAGTGTCTTTGATGTGATTCGACTATCTTATTATTTAAAAGGCTCTACGATGCTTCACTTGGGCATTTGAACGGAAACTGGTGTCTCCAATGGGATTCGACCATATTATTAAAAAGGCTCCACGATGCTTCACTTATGCCATCGACTGGAAACTGGTGTCTCTAATGTGATACGACCATCTTATTGAACATGTTCGAAGTAGTTTAACTTCGGTAATCTACTGTAACTTTGCTGTATTTATAATGAAAATGAATATTAATCGGGTTATTAGCAATTGAGTAGACAGCATGATTCGTGAGATACCCAAGCTTATAAAATCTGCTACTCAAACTCCTTCAGAAAGGCCCAGAGGTAAGGCATGATCTACTAATTGCAAACCAATCTTTGTGAATCGACATCCTTAGGTAAAATTAAATCGCATTGATTTCTGCCTCATGGAAATTTAAACAAACCAAATTGAATCTATGTATCGGGCAGATTTGTGTGGCATCATCCTGAAAATATGCACCAAGGGAACATCGAATTAAATATTAACATTTAATAAGTTTGCACTTTCAAAACTATGTATCGACCGACTATTCATCACTGTGTATTCAGCAATAAACTTTTTTTTTAATAACATAGAGAAATTCATTACTTCGACATTTAAAAATTTCATCATCCAAAAGGAAAAAAATACATTTATTCATGTAATAATGTTAATTAGGTAATTATGTTTTTATTAAGGTGATTTTTTTGCGCCTTTAACAATGTGGTTATTTTTACGAGAGATTATTAAAATCTTTAAAGTGAATATCATCCAGTTTTTCAAACTTTTTAACAAAAAAACAACAAAAAATATTTCAATTAATTTATTTACTATTTTTTATTTAAAAATCTAAACAAACGTATCCAAATAGTTTCATTTTATTTTAACTTAATGTTAGAAAACATTACCGAACTTCTATTCAAGTGATGAAAAGTCTATTAGTGATAAATTGTCATCATGATGAAAATACATGTGATGAAAAGTCTAAGGTGTATATAAACAGCTCCATAGACTGATACAGCAGACAGAGAGATACAGAATGGATGCTAACAGGAATCGAGCACTGATTGCGACTACCTTTTCCTTGCCTTTCTACTCTGTGTCAGTCTGTGTGGACTCTAGTCAAGCCTCATGATAATAACTTTTGACAAATTGACAGATCGATTATTTAATTATTTTCCTAAGCTTACAAAACTTGTCCTCCTTCATTTATATAGTCAATTTCAAAATATAAAAACTTAATTTAAAAAAAACCTGCTTTCCTTATTAATGCAAATAGACTTAAATCCAATGATATAGTCAACATATTATAACAACTTGTGACTCAAAAATTAAGTGCGATTCAATTCATATAGATGGCTTCAAATATATAAACTGAAACTACAATTTAAAAAAAATAATGATTCTGTCCACTAAAATATGCACTCGTACAGTACTGACTTTTTCTGGGATAGGCTTCCTAAATCAATTTAGAGAAAGCATTAGAAATAAATTTACTACAGAAAAGCTTTAGAAATGTATTTAGTATTAAAAACGTATTAGAAATGAATTTAGTATAAAAAGCATTTCAAAGAAATTTAGTACAAAACAGTATTAGAAATGAATTTAGTAGAGAACATCATCAGTATTAAAAAGCATTGGAAATTATTTTAGTGGAGAAAACCATTATAATGAATTTAGAATAAAAAGAGCATTAGAAATTAATTTATTATGAAAACGCATTTGAAATGAATAAAGTATATAAAAAGCATTAGAAATGAATTTTCCATAAATAAAGCATTAACCACTTTCCTATATAATAGACTTTTTTTAATTACCTCAATGGCAAGTCCCCGGCGCTTGGGTGAAGTCGAGAAACACTTCTAGTATTAAAAAAAATCTTGTAATATTATTGCCACTACTTCTGAGATTATTTGTGATGAGTTCAAAAACAGAAATTTCATCAGCACTTTCTTTTTTGTTTTTATAAAAGTTTTATACAATATGGAGGCTTTTCCCCCGTATAATAAACAGCTTAGTTGTAGTTTATCTTATTGCAATGATGAACAAAACCTCAAAAACAATCCTTTGTTAAAATTTCGAAGAACCTGTATTAAAATCTTTCACCGCAGGTGAATACACGGATTTGGATTATCTTCACATCTAAAGATATATTTAGTCACGTATCTATCTATATACTTATATAAATGAAATCGTCGTGTTTGATTCGGTTTTACACCCGGTTTCGAATTTCCAGTTTACGCCCCCTATCTGCGTGGCTAGATCGTGCACATGCCACTTTTTCAGAAGATAGCATGAAATTTAATTGTGAACAGTTATTCATAAATTGTCACCCATCTAACTACTGACCAGGCTCAACGTTGCCTTATTTTGGTGATCTAACGGGAACCCGTTTCTCCCATACAAATGACTGTATAAATCTCTTTAGCAACATAGCAGTATAGAATGTTGCTTAAATATCTTTTTTTTAAACACAGAGAAGATACGAAGAAACGTTTAGAAATTTAAAATAAATGACGGTAATGCATTTTTGAAATTAAAAAAAAATAATTCATTTTCAAACACGAAGCGTTTTTGAAAAAAAGCATTGACTGTCTTCCTAGATAATAAGCTTTCTTCATTATCTTAGATTTAAACCCCAGCACCGGGCAAAGCCGGGCAATACTTTTAGAAATAATATAAAAATTCTATCCTAGTATTTGTATGAGATCTACATCCTGTAGTTCTTCAGAAAATGAAACCTCAGTAGTTATTTTCCTAAAAGGAAAAATGATTCAGACCATTGAAATTTTCATATGCGTGATACTGCTTTTCTTTTTAGTAGGTTTCCTTAGATACCTAGTAAGAAAGCATTAAAAATGAATTCAGTAATAAATTACTTGAAGAGCTACAGGATGTAGAGTCTTATACAAAGGCAACGATCTGGCTATTATAAGTATATGTGTGTGTAACAGAATACTGACCTCTAAAGGTTTAGCCGGCTCAACCAAGAAACACGTGATTGAGTGTTGAGTTTCATGGAAATATGAACTTCATAAGCAAATGAAGACCTACTTGAAATGAATATAAAACACAATGCACTTTTTCGACGGCGTCTTTTGAGTCTAAACATAAATTGAGGAAATCGAGCAAAAAAAAAGAAATTAAATACAGGCGGTCCTCGACTTATGCGGCTTGGACTTTACGATGCTTAAATTTTTGTCACTTTTTAAGAAAAAAAAAACAGCCTTTCTTTAAAAAAAAGTCCATTTTTCTTTTAAACTTTTTGTTTTGTAAAACTTTGATCTTTGCCTAGCATCTTATTTTTTAAAAATTTTAATTCATTTTATTGAATTGATAATAAATATAATAGGCAGAATCAGATATTTATTTAGCGATTTATGGGACATTCAAGGGTTAATTCATAGGTACGCAGAGATTCTGGTTACATCGAAAGCGTAGGAAAAGAACTCGTTCGTAACCATAGGTCAACCCATATTAAGTATAATAAGCGGAATCGGATATTTATTTAGCGATTTATGAGGCATCAAAGGGTTAATTCCGAGTTATGTGGAAATTCGGGTTACGTGGCATGCGTAGGAACGGAACACATTCGTAAACCGGGCGCCAATTGTATAAAACACAATTCACTTTTTCGACTCTTGAGTGTAATCGAAATAAAGAAAATCAAGCAAAAAAAATCTATTAAATATTAACAGTGGCAAAATGTAAACCATTATTAAGATTAAAAAGCTACTTGGGACTCAAACACAATGCCTTTGTCTGGACGAATATGGTTTTCATGGACTACTTTAGATCGTCTCAAGTACATTAAAACGAAATGTCAAGTGTTAGAAAGAGTAAGAAAAAATTATTTTCATTTTATAAATGAATATACGACTATATGTATAAACATTATTTTTTTCTATTAGAGATATTATAGATATTTTTGAGAGGGTCAATGCAGTGCCGTGCTTAGCCACATAACGGCATCTAAGCCTAACGTGTCTTGCAGCCCCTTTACCTAATACGGGAAGCTTGCACCCCCTAACCGTACTGGAGACTTCAATCAAAGACTATATATACATACATATTATATTTACTTGGTGAGCACCGACCCAAGTTTGGCACAAGGCCATTTTACGTGCTCTTACGAAGGCTTTTTACATTCGGTGTTACCCGGTGTTTCACCTAGATGAGCTGCTCTCCCAAGTTAACGGGCCCCATCTGTCTGAGGCAGCTATAGGTGAGTGCAATGGTTTTGACTGGGATTTGAACTCGCGATCTCAGAGCCCGAGCTTCTATCAATGCTCCACCGTCACTGCCCAAATACATACATATACAAATATGTGTAGAGAGATAAATACACGGAGAGAGAGAGAAAAGAGAGAGAGAAAGAGAGAGAGAGAGAGAGAGAGAGAGATGGATTGGTAGACGCATGTTTCAACATAAACCATATATATCGCATTATTGCAGGTCAATATTTTTTTAATTTTTAAATTTCTATGAAACGCAAAGAGATGAAATTTGGTAAACTGGAAAAGCATTACAAGGTGCCTTTTTTCTCTGATTTTTTTGTGGAATTTAAACCAATATTTTGAAAGTTATGCTAACTTTTTCTATTTTCTGGTAATATTTATTTAATAATAAAGCGATACACAGAGTTTATCAATGGGATAATGGCTCTCTAATTCATCCTAATATTAATTTTGGTAAATATTTGCATTTTAAAAGATATATGACGCCAAGGAGACTTACGGCTCGTCAGGAGCTTGCAGCCCCCAAGCAATTGCATAATCTGCGAGGGCCTAAGCACAGCCCTGGGTCTATAATATTTTTTTTAAATACCCAAGATCGGTAATTTCTTTCGAAAGAACATTCGAGAAAATACGTTGGCTGTCAGGAGAGACATTAAGTATGATTTGATCAAACTGCTACTTCTCGGTGAAGTACACATTGTTTGTTCAATAAGTAAGGAGAAAATGTCAGGAGAGATATTAAGTATGAATTGATCAAACTGCTGCTAATGGGTAATGTACATATACATATAGATTACAAATGTCTTACTGAAAGCTTCCTTTCATTTTAGGTTTGAGCGCAGTGGTGTCCGTTTTAGGACTAGTCTGATTAGGTTTGACGATTCACGATTTGTCTAGTGACCGTCCTCCTGCAAAAGTGTTTAATATAAGCCGTTCGTCGAGTTTAGATTTGATTTGATTTGGGATTTAACGGCATATCAACCACTTTGAGATCATTTAATGCCAGAATGGTATTTTGTTTAGTTTTATTTGATTTTCTTTAGTTTCTATTATGTAAGTTGGTTTAGTAGATATTTGTTTGTTGATTATTTTTATTTCTTTTGTTTTGTCAGGAGTAGTTATATATATATGTTGTTTAGAAAATTTTGAACAGTTTTGCTTATTTCAAGTATTGTATAATTTTGTGAGATTTTGATATTTAAAATATTTCACTGATGTTTGATGCTTTAAAATATCTTTTATATTTTTATATATTTTAATATCATGTTTATAAGGTCTTTCTCTGCGACGAGAAAATCATTACTGAACTTTTCAAACTGTTTCCGTGCTATAGACTCACCTATGACACATTCTCTGTATTACCTTGCAAATGGTACGCGAGTGCCAGCTGTTCTATTTCTTTTCATAATTGAATTAATGCCCTTGGAAAGGTATGAATCCCCACATTCCCTTAAGCTATGAGTTAAATATCAAACATTGTGTTATGCAAAAAAAAAAAAAAAAAAAAACTACGTATGTATTCATAAAAAAATTTTTCTTGGCATTAAATGACCTTAAAGTGTTGATATTCTGTAAAACATAAAAAAACAGGGACTCTGTAAGAGGACAATAAATAAATTGTCAATGCTACATTTTTTAAAATCCTAGAACATGGTGTTAGTAAAAGGCACAAAAAATCTACGCGCGTATATAATGATTGTTGTTGGCATTAATTGACTCAAATAGGTTAATATGCCGTTAAAAACAAACAAACAAATATTGCAAATGCTTCAGCAGCGTTTTCGCCTCGATGGAAAGTGAACAAGAGCAAGTGCCAAAACTGTTGCTTTTTGCCTCATGGATAGTTTCATTTCGAGAACTAAAATGTAATAAAAAATTCAATTTCCGAAAAAATACGATTAGAAAAAAAATTTCTACGACAGGAAAAGCTCATTTAAATGAATATTATTATAAAAATTTGTTTATGTGCAAAACGGATTGTTGTAATATATATATATATATATATATATATATATATATATATATTTTATAAAAGCTACGAATTTTATTTCCCCGAAGGAAAATATCCTAAAATCCGCGAGAAAACGTGATAAAACTAGTAAAATCCTGCGGCTGAATCAGCAAGAGATAAAAGACAACTTATATTGTTTGAAATCCTTAGATGTAAGAAAAATTATAAATACTACAACTATATTTAGGCAGCAAACGTGAAATAATAGAAAATGCTTAGGAACTGAGATTATATTATACAAGTTCAAATTCCAGTCAAACCATTGCTTTCCCTTACAGAAGTGGTAAAAGCTTCTATTTTGGAAATGTATTATATGTGTTCAAATCCCCGTCAAAACCATTGCATTCACTTACAGAGGTGGTAAAAGCTTCGACTTTGGAATCGTTTATGTGTTCAAATCCTAGTTAAAACCATTACATTTACTTTCGGTACCGGTAACAGGTTGGATTATGGAATCCTGCTATGCAGTTCAAATTCCATTCAACACCAATTCATTCTCTTTCAAAAGTGATAAAAAGCTTGGACTCTGGTATCATATTATACGAGATCAAATCCCAGTCAAAACCATTACATTCACTTTCAAGAGTTGTAAAACTTGGACTCTAGAATCGTTTAACACCAGTTCAAATCTTTTTTTACGAGTTTAGAGTACTAGTTAAAACAGTTACATTTACTTTCAGAATTGGTAAAAGCTTAGACTCTGCAAGCGAAGAAAGCATACATACACACCTCGAGCAGATGGGGCTCGTTAGCTCGGGAGAGCAGCTCATCTAGGTGAAAGGTAATACCGAATATAAAAAGTCCGGGTAAGAGCACGTAAAAATGGCCGTGTGCCAAACTTGGGGGTGCTCACCAAGTAAATATAATACATACACAATCTAAAAACTCACTGTACACTTATCAACCTCATATTTTATAAAAAAAATTTTTTAGTGTAATTAGGTTGACTTTTCTGACAACATTATACTCGCCATGATAAAAGCTTTAGATTGGTAAAATTTTGTTTTGATTCTGTTTTTGCAAGTGTGTGAAATAATAATATACCTAAATATTCAACGTGTACCGAAAATCTTTTTGTCACCACTGTATTTATAAAGATCTATTTAATACCTTACAATGCTTTTTTTTAATTTTTGATTTGAGCAGTTCTTGAAATATTGAGGGGTGTAATGGTGTGTCAGCGATTTTCATATTATTAAAGTTTTTGTCAAAGGATGCAAATTGAAGTGCTTTCCAATGAACGTGTGAACTTTAATACTCTTATGGGCATCCATAATATTCTTTTGGATGTCTATGCACTGTTTTTGAACTCAAAATTATTTCAGAGATGAACAAAACAATAAGATCTAGTCTAAAGATTCATTTAATATTGTGTATTGAATACTTTTTGTTGTGGGGCTTAAAGTGGTGCAATTTGGAACAGGACTAGTGGGTGAGAATAAGAACATTTATATCAAGTTGAGAGTTAGTGGTATAAAAAAGATTAGTTGGTCCGTCTAGGTACGACTCCAGGATAACAGTTACCGAGTGATATAGACTTGCTGGTTATATGCCTAATGGCATATAAGAGCCCATCTTAAAAGTTATCAGGTTGTGCATGTCCAAACAACACCTTTAATAATAGCAGTTTCATACCTTTGTAACACGATGGGGATATATTCTTTGGAAGGAGCTGATTGTGAACTAGCCGGGACTTGAATTGGCCGGAGTCAGGGTGTTTTTTTTTTCAAATTTTAAGTAAGACTTTAAGGAAATGTAATGTTGCAATCGAAATCCATGTTGTTTTAATAATACATAAATCAAATTGATTCTCAGGAAAAAATGAGACTCGAAACAAATGTTTAGCAGAAATGAAAAAAATAATTTCTTTTACAATAAAATCTACTGTTCGCTCTCTCTCTCTCTCTTTCTTTCTCTCTCTCTTTCCTTCTCTCTCTCACTCTCACTCTCTCTATATATCTATCTGCACGTGTGTGTGTGGGGGGGAAGACACTTCTTACTCGGATTCTTTCCCCCGCCAACAGGTTGGAAAGTTCTTGGTGTCGTAGTCATCATGCACGTTCGGGATTTTTGTTACGTCACGCTCTTAGTCCCGGGCCTTGCTCTACTGTTTTTTGAGGACTGTTTTCCGATTACTGATCTCTATGTCAAAACAATCACATATTCATATATTTTCAAATAGATCTCTTGAGAACAATCTTATATCCCCGATCACTAGTTAGTTACACTATTCATTAAAAAAAATATTTGCATCTAATTTTCTATTAAATAATTAGTTTTTGGTACTTACAGACTTCCTCGCAACGTGCAAGGTCTCTGATGGAGATTTAGGCTTAGGCGTCGGGAAATCTTTTTCTAACCCCGGTCAAAATAGTTTCCATCATCCACTTATGCTGAAGGAAGTTCTTTAAAGTTGTTATTATGGAGCTAGAATCAAGACTATTCAATGACACGAAGACATACATTTTAGGTTAACCGTCTTTATTTGCCATCTCTCGATTTTCCTGGATAATACGTTGCGTTTTGCTTTTATAGTCGGTGACTTCACATTCGGGAACAACCCGATCATCCACAAACGTTGACAGGACTAACCGACACGAACCCATTATCTACCTCACCAACATATTACAACACATTTCTTTATAGATTTTTTTGTGGGGTAAATAGCTTGACGTTTTGGACAACTTCATGCTCACCTTGATAAAAGCTTTAGATTTGTGTGATTTTGTTTTGATTCTCTTTTTGCAAATGTGTGAATCAATGAAATGTAAAAATATTTAGCATGCATCAATTAGTTTTTGTTCTCAGTGTACATTCATCGACTTTTCAAAATAAATACTTACCAAGTATACAGGATGAGCCCAAAGTAAAAGATAGAATTAAGAATATGTTTATATTTGTTTGCTTTTATGTTTATAGGGAACCAAGCCACACACACATCCCACACAGAAAAAAGTTATATTTGTACAAAGCTATAATCCAAGAGAAAACCTAGATGAGGCACACCCAAACACATGAAGTACATCAGTGTAAACTTTAAAGAAAATCGGTTCAGCCATTTCGAAGCACAAAGAGACAGATACACTGACAAAGTTCCATTTATTTATAGAAGGCTATAATCCGATATAAAACCTAGTAGAGATCATTCTCAGACAAATGAAGTAAACTAATGTAAACTTTTAAGAAAATTGGTCCAGCAGTTTCGGAGTCAATAGAAAATGAATACACACACACAGAGACGCAAATACACTGAAAAAGTTCCATTTAATTATGAGACTGAATTTCTATAAACTTTTCATGTGTAGTTTAATACAGTAAGACAAGAATTCATTTCACAGTTAATTAAATCCATAAAATTTCATTTCCTTTTAAGTTCTAGGATTTTCTTTTATTTTTAACAAGACAAATTATTTTCCGTTTTCTTTCTTTGTTTTATTTTTTTCACATAAAATCTATAATCTTTTATTTGGTGAAAGACACGAAAGTACTTCAATTTTAACAATTCAATTTGTATATATTAATGATTTATTTCTATTAGTAGACTCTGCACAGATGTTTTCTGTTGGAGGATTATTCACGTATTAAATTGTAAGTAATGTAATTTTAGTTAGATCACAGTTTAAATACCAATATATCAAATTTTATGTCTTAAAAGCCAAAGTTAGCTGAGGAATTTTGTACAGAAAGTAAACAAACCCACACATACACATACAGATATATACATATATGTATATGTATAAATATATATATATATATATATACATATATGTATATATATAAATATATATATATACATATATGTATATATTTAAATATATATATATATACATATATGTATATATGTAAATATATATATATATAC
>JAUZSX010307935.1:0-12490 GCA_034780655.1 Idiosepius hallami | reverse complement strand
TTAAAATAAAAGATCGACTAAAATAAACGGATGAATTAGTCAATGATTACGTTAAAATAAGTGAATACAATGATCACCAAAGGGGGAAATGGGAGACCCGAAGCGCTTTTCATCAGACAACATTTCAAGGGCTAAGTCTGAGAACTAAATTTAAAATTCATTTTCTTTTTATAGTTAACTATATATATATATATGTATGTATATGTATAAAGCAATGATAGTATATTTTGCTAGCAAAACCAAACATCATATTATCTGTCATATGTAACTAATTGCAGTTTCTCTATTCTAACCAAAGACCAATTTTTAAAAAAATTGATATACATAATCAATTAATAAATCTATCTATATCTACAAAAAGAGTTGAAAAATATAATCATATTATAATGACATTTAGTCTTAAAAGACAATACTTAAGTTACCAAATCAATAGTCTCCTTTCATTCCTGGCAATGGAATGAGTCAATCATGGACAAGAACAATAATGCTTTGCCCAAGTTCTCACAAAAGCTACTGTCCAGGGCGGACTCTCCCTGTAGAGAGTGGGTGATGCTTAACCAAGTTTGGGTCAAGGCGGCCTAAGACTCGAGATAACTTCTTGAAGTGGGGCTTTGTGCAGGATGCAGTTTGCCCATGTGGTGCTGCTGAGCAGACCATTGCTTCTCACCTGCTCATAGACTGCTCACTTAGTATACCTTGCTCTGATGAGGACCTAAGGAGAGCACATTATCTGGATCTTATATAAACTATCTGCTATAAACTTTTAAGTGGAAAGTAGAAGTTCTAGTAAGTATCAAAAACTGTCAGAGTTGGATGAATTACATAAGACAATTGTGTTATTGTTTTTTGTTTTTTTTCCCCCTTTTTTTAAAACTAGATGTTCAAAGCTCAGTAATTATATTTTTATGGCAAGAACATAAAACACAGGCCATCTACTTTTGACAAGTATTTTTTTAATTTAATTCAACTCTCTTTGGCACTTTGACATAACTGATAATAAACAAACAAGCCAAGCTGGTAAGCATAATGACCAATAATTAATTCTTAAGACTTAAATAGAAAAGAGATAAAAAGAGAGCAATGCACTCAAATAATATTTATTGCAATTAAGCATAAAATGAGGGAAATTCATTGGGAGCTGAAATTTAAATAGAAATATGAAAATAATGAGTGACAACATATAGATGCAAATTAAAACTTATGATTCAAATTAAAACTTATGATAAGTTTCTTATGCAGAAATTAATAATAAAATAAATATTTCATTATTGTGCTATGATTGTACAATTTTAGCCATTACCTGAATGACACTAAAATTTTCCTTCCAAACAAGCTAAAAAATTCTTAGATAAAATAAAAAGAAAAAAATAAAGAAAAAAATCAATTATTCGAACAGACACATATTCTGTATAATGCATTCAATACTTTATGACTAGAACTTCTGTTTTGTTTCTGTTATCTTTAAAGACTCTAAAGTTTGCTAAGAAGTTCTTAAGCTTGATAATAAACACAAGGATACCTAAATTCATATCAGTCAAAATATTGCATATATAACAAAGATAAGAACAATAGTCTGAATACTATAAAAAAATAATAAGATGTAGGGGAAAATTTGGAAATGTTTTTTTAATAGATTATTATTTAACTTTTATTGAATCTCGTTCTATAAAGCTTAAGAAATCTCTACATAAGAAAAGCTTTTATTTTTATTTAAAATAAAAAGGAAAAGACCATATTGATGTAAATGGATTCAGTAAATGTATAGAAATAGATGTTTGCATAAAGAATTTTGGGGCTTGATAGGAAGGAAAATTTAAGTGTCCTTCAGCTAATGGCTAAAATTGTAGAAACATAGCTCAAATTTTAGCTTCTCTGCTAGGTTTACTTTTAGCTAATACACTCCACAAGTTATAAATTAAATAGTATGTCAGAGCTCTGCTGTCAGAAACTGATGTCCCTGAGAGGACCAGCGAAGACAGTTAGGTCTGGCTTTACCCAGATAAGTCTTGAATATCTTTAGATTATTTGAGTAGCAAATTGCCAATGTGGATATTGCCAAGTTACTTGGCCTTTCTTGACAAAGTTTTTAATCTTGGCAAACACTGAACTCCTAATATTCAAAAACCATTCAGAAAGATTTTTCTTTATGGGTTTTATTCAACATATTTTATTCTAACTAGCTAAGGCCAAAGTTAAAGGCCTCTAGTGAACACTTTAAAGTGTACAGAGATAATTATTTTTCTAACTTCACAAGATAATTTGCTATTTCTAAGGTACCTGAACAAAAGCCTTGTGTTTATTCTTGCAGGGCTGTATGACCTGCTTCACAGATTTCAAGGTTTATCAGGATTATGCAAAGCCTGAATAATTTAGAGAGCAAAGAATGCATGAATAAATCAAAGTATAAGGATGCAGTGTGTAATCATTATTAAAATATGCAACACAAATTCAAATATCATTAAAGACAAAGGTGTATAACCCAAAAATCTGGAACAAGAAAAATTCACCAAATAACACCAAACAAGGAATTATAAACATTTATTAGGGATGATTTTAAAAGATTTTCTCATCATGGCCACTTAATTTCTCAAATCATAAAACCTATTGGGCATTAATGAGATTTATTAAATGAACATTTCAATTTTGTTGAATGTTCATAATGTAACTTTATGTAATTCAATAATCTGCTGTTAATATTGACAGCAAATTTTAAACCAAAAAGAAACTTCATGAACAATTCTTGCTAAAAGGGAAAATTGATTCACACTAATCTTTTATTTACTTTTATTTCTGAACCAATTTTTAAGAAAAATTCTCAATACTGGGAAAAAACGTTTAATTTTTAAATTTTTTAAGCTTCCAGTAGTGAATTATGAATATTATTTCAAATGATTTGTTTTACTTCATATCAACAATTTGGAAAAATTTATCACAACAAATATTTTTCTCTTTGTAAAGAGACTGATGGAAAGAACAATCATGACATCAACTAGTAACAAGGAAAAATCAATAACAGCTATTGGATATTCAATTTTCATCATTGATTAAAAATAAATGTTCAATGTTTCAAGTATAGAGCTTGGATTAATCAATGAATTTAGATGAATGGATATGTTTTCTAAAAGACATGAAATTAATAATAAATATTATTCGAACAGAGTTGTTTCAAATTTTAGCAGTTTTAACAACTCTTAAAATTGTTTTCTTTTACCAGTAGTTTTGAGTCTTAAAAATATTCATTAATATTTTTAAATGAATCATTTTACAATAACAAGAAAACCAGATGGCATACATATCTACAAAAAGATTTACATTTGTTCATGTATATTATTTATTTTATGAAGATTTCATAATACACTGTATTCATAGATAGAATTGGAGAGGGATTTTTTTTTTTTGTCGTGGGGAAGGGAAATAAATTATCTTTGAAGCATTTGTTATTGTCTTCCAAAGAGATCTTTTTAAATAGCACTTACTTTCATTCAAATAAACCTTTCTCTTGATTTTACTTTGACTTTTTATTTGCCATTTCATCAAAGTATATTCTTTGAACTCTAATCAATGTAAGAACTCTTTTCTTTGTTGTATGTTCCTGGGTGTTATGTTGGATAAAAATAACTTTTTTATGCTGTCCAAACATAGGGTCATCAAGCTAGTCTTAAATGATGTTCTTAATGAAGTCAGAATCTATGGAAGAAGTTATTTTTATAGCTTCTTGGACTATTATTAGGCTTCTTATTTGAACTATGCGTCCAGCTTAAAGTATAAAACTCTCCATCTTGTTAATGCTATATGTTTGAAAGATTAATTATTCATTGATCCATTCATCAAGTTCATCCAATGTCATATATAAAATGAAACATGAGGAATAGTTGGGGTTATTTTAAAACATTGTTTGTCCATTCTTAAAAATGCTATTTAAATTTTTCATATATTATGATGAGACTATTATTATACTCTGTTGGATTTTTAGTGCTACCAACCTTCTTTCAAAAAAGGTACAGAAAAATACATTCATTTTAATAAAAAGTTTTTTTAATTATTTGAAACCAGAGAAGAATTTAACATTTAAATGTCCATATAAACTTTGATGTATATATTGAATTTTTTAGATAACTTTGAGATAACTATTCCAAAAACTAAAAAACAAGAAAAACATTTTTTCTCTAGGGAATACTAGTTTGTTCTACTAGTTATAAAGGGGAAAACTTTATAAAACACTAAATACCAAACGCCCAAAATAATGCTAATATATTGCATTTGATTTGATATATTCCCCCAAAACATTGAATCATCCCTGGTTAATATAGTTATCTTTTGATTGGGAATGATAAAAAAATGATTTAGTCCGATACTTTTTATTTTTAACATCTTCCTAACTAGTAAATATTAATATTTTATAGTTCTATTATAATGATCTGATCATAAAGGTCAGCAGCACAGTCATTTAAAATCCAGAAAAATTACAAAACTTTTCCATATCAAGATTTTGGATAAAAATGATTCAATTTTGAATTAGTTCTAAAATCTACAATTTACAACATTTACGTGATTAGAGTCTTGATCTTATACATATATCATATTGACCTTACCTTAGCTAACATTTTATTTAAAACACAATCATATAAACTCAAGTGTAACACTTTCTAGAACATACATATCTGAGAATAACAGTCAAGGTATTATCAAACTAAATATGAAAGCTAAATATGAAAGCTAAATATGACATTCCATTGCAGATAATATACTTTATATTTTTTAATACATTTTGAAACTCAGGTATATTATCTCTGATGTCTTTAAACATTGGTATCTGTAAAATAATGCTCTAGTGGAATGAAAGTCTGAAAATAATACAAAGAACAATAAGTTCTAATCCCCAAAATTCAGTTAAAATTTATTTCCTAAGATTTCTTTCATTGGCATCCTTCAAAGAAAAAGTGTCAAAAATTGACAATTCTTTTCGAACAAATGACAACGAAATAATCTCCTCGGGAGATACTAAGAAAAAAAAAACAAAAAATAAAATTTCCATATTTGATATTTTGCATAGAAATATACATACATAGTAAAACAGTTGAACAGTGAATAAAAATTTCTTTTATAATGCAACTTGTTACATAATTCACTTCTAAGATTTTTTCTGCCCAACGAAGAATTTTCATAGTATATTTTGTTTATTTACCAGCAACCAATTCTGTGGCATTGTAGTATGTCCTTATCTTTCATGGTTTCCTTTGTGATTGAAATACTTGGAGGGATCAAGTGTCCAGGTGATGATAAAATGTGATTAAAAGTCTAGTAATTAATATTTCATGATGAATTGTTGGGTGATGAAACGTCGAGTGATAAAAACTTTATACATCATATATTTGTGTAAACAACAAGATATTAACTTTTATGTGATAAACTATACAAATTGGTTGTTTGCTATTATTATCTACAATCTAGGTTCTTTCTCACCAAGTTAGACTAAAGTGCTAACAAAAATAATGGTAATTTCCTAGAAGATCTTATGAACAGCTGCTATTGATTAGCGTGGGGGAAACTAACAGACAAGAAATATTCCTGCCTCAATTGTCCTGTTCAAGATTAATTTCCCGTCTTTTAGAGAAAATAAAAAGCACAATCTCAAGGAAATCTACAAGCCCTTTCTAAACCTATGTAATCCGTCCTCTTTTAACCAATTAAATTAAGAATTACAATAAAAATCAAAGTTTAGCTTAATCTACAGCAAAAGAAATCTTCAGTTTGTATCTAAAAATGAATATGATTGCAATTTAAACAAGAGTGCTTGAAGAGCTAAAACATTCTCTAATTGATTTACTTGAAATAAAATTCATGTTTTGACTACAGAATCATGTTGAAAAAGAAAGTAATTCAGTCTCTTTTTTAACATTTTCTAAAGAAATGTCTTGAATATCAAAAAATCTTTTATGTATTTTTATCTACATAGAAAATATAATGCTTTACATTAAAATGTTATTTATTAACTTGTTTTTAAGCTTCAGGGATCTATCGACAAATTTACTTTTAATTGACCTTTGACAACTAAATATTTTCATTTACTAGCCAAAAGAAAAGTTACTAGCCAAACCCATGAAATGTTATTTCACTCTAATGTTATGAATAAATCAATTCGAAAATTAGTTACAGTTTACAGAAGTATAATCCAATTCACTTTAAACTAATTTTTCTTCTGTAAAAAAATTGGTCAATTTCTTTAGACCTTTAAAAACAGCCTTATTAAAAAAAATAGAGTATATTTTCTATTTTATTAAACCTTTCATTGTTTAAATAATTTGACTTGGTTAATTAAAAAAATAATGGTTGAAAAGACATTTTTCATTCAGTTGTAAGATTGTCGTGATAAAAACAGTCACTAAAAGTTTTATTGATTTTTTTAAAGTTAAATTTGTATATAAATTATAAAAATATTAATTTGAATAATATCAGGGAGGTTAATGTTTCTTAGTTCCACCAAAAGCAAAATACTATTAGTCAGTTACATCTCTCAAAAAGAGGAGAGTCTCTATAATTTAGTAAAAATATCTGGATTTCAGGATAAGATTAGCTTGTTACAATGCAATTGCTATATTCTCATAATTATATGGAACTGAAAATATTATGATCTGTTATGATTTAAGACTAGATAATAAATCAAAATTTTGAATTGTGTAAAATTAAAATAATCAAAAATTAATATATGAAAAGTATTGTGTTGTTTTTTGGTCTAATGACTACTTGGGTATAAGGATGGAGATTGGACAATTTGATTAAATACAGAGGGTAAATTTAACCAGACCAATCACAGAGCAGGAAGAAGATTACATATTGGGTATGAGCACAGAGATTGGACCATTCGATTAAATACAGAGGGTAAATTTAACCAGACCAATCACAGAGCAGAAAGAAGATACTTCTTCTATTTAAGAACCCTGAATCAACAAGTCCCAAATTAAACATGACTACTGCTTTACTGTATTTACTTACTACCATCACTACCACTGCTGCTCTTATTAATACCACAATGACAGCTATGACCACTATTGCTGCTACTGCTTTTAAGTGCTACTAGTTATTGGATTTTCAATACTGCTGTTATTTTGGTTAAATTACCACTACAACTGATTCATTTTACTTAGGTACAGCTTTTTTTAACGAGGACAATGGTACAGGGCCCAACAAGTTACTCAATGCAAAATAGAATGAAATCTTCAAAATATCCAAAAGACTTAATTATTTTTTGGTAATGATTATTTTCAAAGAGTCAACATAAGTAAATATTCTTATAAGGGTAAGCAAAGAAATCATTTAAATTATTGATGGCATTTCTTTTATTCTATTTGAACCAAGAGATTTTGATTTTAGTAATTTAATTCAGATAGAGTAGATTTCAAAAGGTTTCAGCAGCTGCAAGAGTAAACATTTCAGAAGATATTCATTTAATTGCTTCATGAAAAAAAAAAAGTTTTCTTCGAGTATGACAAAATATAATGATAAACTAAAATAATACAAATCATCAAACAAAAAAAAATCTCAATTATATTTAGAATTCTAGTATATTTCTTTCTCATGTTTTTCTTTGAATTTGTAATGTAAATTCAAGGGAAAAATCAATACTACAAGATAGATGTAAGATTTATAAAAGAAAGGATATAAATCTTGAAGCAATGACAAATAACCAAGTTTTGAACAACTATCATCACCAGAATCTTTAATAGATCTAATATCAAGTCATATGGTGTCTCTTTATGTCTATATGTCCCCTTTTCATATAACATATTGAGTTAAGAGTTGCATCAAATCAAAATTAGTCTATTAATGAAGTTGAGTTCTGGATATTACATTATAGGGAAGCAGTTACTTGTGGTCCTTTTATGCACTACAACATCCGACACCTAATTATTTTATTCAAAGTAATATACAAGCCAGAACATAATAGTGTGGTAGAGAATAGCAAAACACAAAAAGGGACACACAACATTTCACAATCAAATTCCAAAAAGCAAAACAAAATTTGCTCTTAGAGCAAAAAGAAAAAAAATGCCAATACAGCAAAAGATTCAATTACAAATACTCATAATAGAAGATATTTAATATACAATTAAATAGATTTATCAAATAATATTTCTTGAGGGTAATAAAAAATAAGGAACTTATCCAATATGTCTTTTTTTTCCAACATTCATTTATTCAAAAAATACAATTATAGTTAGTAAAAAGTAATAATAGACTGGAATAGTATATAAAGATATTAGCCAAATATAGAATGGCTTATAGCTTTTCCCATTTTCTATAAATTTCTAATTCTTTTACTATTCTGTTATAAACGATTGGATGCCACAGAAAGCCCTAAATTATTAGAATTCTTTTCTTTATATTAAATTTGGAAATTTATTCAAATATTGTTCAAGTCAATTTGTTCTATTTTTCGACCATTACCAATGGCTCAAAAATTCAAACAACCTTTGAACAGACTTTAACTTTCATATTATGATATTTACAACAATTTTAAGAAAACAGTTTAAAAAATTAAAAGAAAAAAAAATGCAACAAAATAAATTGAGATTCTAAAAAATTTATGACTATTAGAATTTCCTATCAATTTCCATTTAAAATGTGTAAATTATTCATATCTTAATTTCAATCCATTTAAACATAAAGATATGTCTAAATGGATTTTTTTTTCTTTTTAGATAAAACTTTTTTTTGTCAATTATAAAAATTCAGCAAGAAATAATTTTTTTAGTACCCAATGAAGAGGGCTTTAAAAAGCTATCAAGCAAGATCAAAACAATGCTTAAGTAATCATTAAACCATTGAATGATAAACACTTTTGATAGTTTATCTTTTTGGGGCAGGATTTTTTAACCTTGTAAAACCAAAAACAATACTAAGTTTATGTTTTCAGAACTAATTCAAAGCTTGAGAGATTGATCTGTTCTAATAGTCTAAGTAGTGTCATCTATCATTGTGACAGAAATTCTATCAGGATCTAGTTAGTAAAATTAAAATAATTTTCATGTTGGTTTAGAACTAACACATTATGTATGAACTATGGTAGAAAAAATAGAAATCTACCTTTATTATTATGGTTGGGGTCAGCATGAATATAATCATTATTAAGAGATGTGTATAGGAAATTTGTGCTCCATGCCAGACAGTCTTAAGTGGTTTTTCCTTAACTGAAGTGCCCAGCAGTATCAGACTATTTACACCTGGAGAATTTCAAGGCTAGTGCCAAAGATTTTTGGGTAGCCAGCCTGATTTTCATATTTAGAATAGTGGGTGGGACCAAGAGACTGTCTGAAAACACCTTTGATCACATAAACCATAGTTAAGTAGTCAGTCAGAGTAGAGTTTCCCTTTTTGTGGTTAACAGTTCTCTAGCCCTGGGTCCCTATTTTTTGGTCTCAAGTTAGATGTTTAAGCCTACTGGACTGTTGCCTGCCTATCTCTCTCTCCATTTGAATTGAAATATTTCAAAGACCAAAACAAAGAACCCCTATTATACTGAAAGACAATCGCCATCATAGTCATGATTTTGTTCCCTTCGTTTTCCTCTTTTATCATCTATGCATGCATATTGTGCCAGCATATATTGCAAGGACATATCAGTGTCTGAGTTTAATTCATTTCAGCCAGTTTATACCAAATCAATTGAATTCAATACAGAAGTCTGATATTTTAAAGCAAAAGCAGTTATAAAATGTCCAGTCAAAAAAAAGTTCCATTTTTATAAAAAAATAATCATATCATCTTTTATGACTTCTATTCAATAAAACAAATTATTATACAAAGAAAGAAACTAATGATAAAAAGAAAAAATATATATCCAGAGATTAGATTCATAGTCAGACTATCTAAATGGCTACCCTCAATATACAATTCAGATAAAATGTTCAGCAAAAGTTCAATGAAAACTGCTTATTATTTTATTAACTTTTTTTCCTTAGAGATAATAGATTTCAATTAGGTGAAATTGAAGCCCAACAATAATATACAGTAGGTTTAGTAATTGGTAACGAATAGGGCAATCATTTTTAAACAAACTATAAGAAACTAAAAGCAGAAAAAAATAGCATATCCAGAGATATAAATATCAACAATTGGTTCAAAATGGTTGCCTTCTGCATTTACAACTTACTAGAAATACCAAACAAAACATTTGCAGGAGATCCACATTTATTATCTTGGGAGATTTTATCTACTTTCATATAACAATTTTTACCATAGAAAATTTAGATTTTTATGAAATCTAGCCAAAACCTCTTTTAATATAGTTGCCAACAATTCAATGAATAAAATTGAAGAAAGGAGAGGAAGGTGCTTTTCTTTCTAGATAAAATAAGAGGTTTTAGTTAATGCCACCAACCTTGCCTATATCTAAAATACCAATTTGTTTGCTTAATTGCAAAAAAAAAAATTTTAAGACAAAAATCTAAGAAAAAAATACTCAGTTTGAAAAAATGGTTAAAAGTTGTAAAATTATAAAACTATCTCAAAATAAACGGAGACATAACATAAGCATGCACACACACAAAGACACAGATACAGACACATATATATGTATCTACATATATGAATTATATATATGTGTGTGTGTGTGTGTGTGTGTGTGTGTGTGTAAATAAATTGATTGAAAATAAATAAAACCAATAAGATGTTTAAAGGTAAAGAAGAAATAAAATGAAAAATGATGTATCTGAAAATTGGCCATGATAGAACATTTTTCACTTTTGATATAAATCCAAGAAGAAAATGGTCAATATTAAGTGGAAAGGAACAAACTTGCCACAATTCATTAGTTTAGCCATTACAAGAATCTTGAAAATATATCAATAGTACTAGTAGTAGTTGTACACCACTTGACCAATTCTAGAAAATTTGGCAGCAAATAGATTTGTCAAAAACTGGGACCCTATTATCCGATTTCAGAGTAAATTAAATGACCACTGCCAGGACAAAGGGTAAATTAGTTATTAACTCCCCACAGAGATTAGCAATCCAACCTTAAAGCAATTGAACCCCCCTGGGAGGTTTAACAAAATGAGATGAGACCAAGCCAAAAGAAGATAACCTATTAGGAGGTCAATAGTGAAAAAGACTAAGAAAGGAATTCAATTATTGATCTGCTGTTTTACCTAAAGCTTTTCTATTAGGTATTTGAGTTTAAACTATCATATTTTTTGCGGAAGATAAAAAAAAGGAAAGGCACATCAAATAAATCTACAAAGTTTCTCTAATATGTTTCTATTTGAAATAAGCCATTAAAAGTAGAAATATAATTTATAGCATATTATTAACCCTCTTTTTAAATTTTGGATTAAACATATCAGTTAAAGCCTAAGTTTATTATATGCATTTTTGGATAAGTGCTCATAAGAATAGTATGAATTATTCCATTCCTTACAGTATCGGGTCGAATTATATAACATTCTTCTAATAATTAAACAAAATAAAAACATATTTAATAAATACATTTTTTGTACAGAGAAATTTGACTCAGTGATTTCAGCATTAGGAAAAAAAACTATGCAAAAGAGACCAACATGGAGCAAAATTTTGTTCTAATCTCATAAAATGTTAAATGATGTACTGATTAAAATCTTCTCATAAACAGAACTAATGGTTAATATCAATCCTGATTAACAAATGCTTTTAGGTCCCTAGAAGAGCAAATTTCATATTCCATTAATGTATAATTTCCCTTCTTTGATATTCAGTTCACAAGAAATACTGAACAGATCTAATTCTTTCCATAAAAAAGCTTGCTTGTAACAACCTACCAACTATAAAGCATATGAACTAAGATGATTTCTAAAGGAAGTATCAAAATAATATCCTTTTTTTCATTGTTAACTTTTAATGCCTCATGATGATTACTTTGTTCAATGCTTCCTGAATAGCTGACATAAAATGAAAATGTTATGAAAAATGAGACTGAAAAAAAAAAAATCCTAAAATAATCCAGATTAAAACCAAGGTTTGAACTTAAGAGTTTATAAAAAACTAGATTCTATAATATTAATTTAAATTTAATTTCATTGTTCTTCTAGTACATCAACCTTTATGGTTATTTATCTAAGTGCATAGTTATTTAACAAGATAATCTTTAAAAAAAAAATTAAGGGACTGGTAGAGGTAGATTTTATATCTAGATGGAGAAGAGAAAATTTTACCTAGGATCAACTGGAACTTATCCATGTGTAACATGATTCCATAATATAAACTGTTATCACTACAGACTTCTAATAGCATATATTCAATCAATCAATCAAATTCCTGTTTTTATTAGCTTTATGTTTAATATTTTATTTTCTGTCTGTAGTTATTATTCACTCATTGAAATACCAAATAAGAGATTATAGCTATATATAATTATATATGATATTTACTTGGTGAGCACTAACTCAAGTTTGGCACAAGGCCATTTTTACGTGCTCTTACCCGGGCTTTTTACATTCGGTGTTACCCTTCACCTAGA
>JAUZSX010307924.1:0-12490 GCA_034780655.1 Idiosepius hallami | reverse complement strand
TGGCACATCTGGCTTGGATCGGTCGGGTACTGCTGAAATATCACAAGAAGACATGTTGTCACTCTGGTATTAGTGAAAATCAACAAATACAAGCAGCAGGCAAGTGCAGCGTTTGACTGTTGTGAAAATTAAATAATAATAAAAATGAAGTTGCACTGTAAAGTCTATGGTTGGAATGGGGTGGGTTCTGCTGGTGCATCATGGGTCTTCTGTCTTTGGCTGCAGTGAAAACTAACGGATACGTACTGCAAGCAATTACTACGTGTGACGAGTGTTAGTATTTAAATAATAATAATAATAATAATAATAATAATAATAATAATAATAATAATAATAATAGAAAAGTATTGGACCATTAAAATTCAATCAAGCCAAATGGAAAAATAACATGGAAAAAATAATGAAAAATAACCTGAATGATCGAGGAAAGGATATTTCAGTTGCTTATTGTTACTATGGAAGGCAAAACCAGTTTTACCAGAACCTATATTATGCTTATAATGGGATTAAAAGGTGGATATGTTAGCGTTTGATGAGAATTTTAACCATGGAGTCTTTGTCTGTGACGGAACAGATTATGCTTTAAAATCACGTGGAAACTTGTTGTCACTTTGGCTCAAGTGAAAAGCACCGGTCACGAAAAACATGCCAGTGCTTCGTGTGATTGGTGTGAGAATTAACAGTAAAAATAAATACTACTACCAACAACACTTTTACTACTACTACTACTACTACTACTACTACTAATAATAATAATAATAATAATAACAGCAATAATAATAATAATAATAACAATAATAATAATAATAATAATAATAATAACAGCAATAATAATAATAATAATAATAATAATATTAATAATGTCAAAATGGAAACGATAAAACTATGAATACATTGTTCGTGCCGTGTATAAGAAATTCAGAATAAGTTTTAATTAGTATTGAAATTGATTCGTTAATCTCTCGGTTTGATCGTACATTTTGACGACAGTATGAAAAGATGAAAGTTTCTTTTTAAATTGAAAGAAAGTTAGTTCGGAAATATAAATGGAATTTTACTAAAAAAAAAAAAAAACAACAGCATATTTATAAATACAACTACTAAATAATAATCTGGAAAGACAAAATAGGTTTCCAAGTTATATAGTTACATTAGAAAATTATTGAGTGATTTGGTTATTTTTGGATTTTTATGAAGAATATTATGGCAGCCAAATTTGTATGCTTTAAAAAATGCAATCTCTGAATGTTAAACATAGGTCCTTATCTTTGAACAATCTTATTCCAGTAAAATTTTATGCATCATCAAATGCAGTTCTTTTAATGTTAGTGCACATAGAGAGCACCATATTCATGAGAATATATAACGTTTACCAAAAATACAGCTAAAAGCTAAATATACAGTTTCATACATAAACACACACATATACATGTACATTTATATCTGCGTGTATTGGTATATATATATATATATATATATATGTATTTATTTATTTATTTTCCTCCACTAAAATTGATAACAAGAAGTAGAACACTCTTCCCACAGCAGGAAGAACCTTTTCTATCACATAAATAATCAAAATGAAGTATTTCTATAGAAAAATAGTGGAATAATAGTTAAAATAAAAATATCAATTAAAAAAAAACAATTTAATGACTTGTTTTTGCACAATCTCCCATGAATTATGATAAGTAACACAGTGTCATATATTTTAATTCTGTTCTCTTTTATTATCACCGATGTGTACAGAATAGTAGAGAACAAGAGTCTAAACACGATTGAAGATTAAAGAATAATAACGTATTTATCCCTGTAGTCAGGGTATCGAAGAGTAAATAGCCTGCTAAGGCCCATGTGTCAAGTTCAATATTCAACACAGTTTTACAAAAATACACATCGTATAAAATCGTAAATACACATCGTATAAAATATTTATAAAGAAGAAAAATGAATGAGTGCTATATTCATTCTTTACATCTTTTTTTCTAAGTAAAACACTTTATCCTAGGCATTCATCACCGGTGAATTATTTTATCTTTCATTTGTTTTAAATTTTTTTTCTTTTTCCTTTGTGTTTTATTTTTATATTTTTCATTCTCTGTCGTCTATTTTATTTTCCTTTCATTAGCCTCTATTTTTATCTTTATCTTGTGGTTTAACTTTACCTGTTTTTTTTTTTATTCCTTTTATTCATTGAAAATTTCTTACTAATATATTGTCTCCCATCCATTCTTCTATTTCACGATCTAGATTTTAATTAACATCAATCTTTATTTCAAGGCGGTGAGGTGGAGCATTGGTAAAAAGCTCGGACTATGGAATCATATTAGGCGAGTGCAAATCCCAGTCAAAACCATTGCATCTACATTTAGCTGTCGAGGGCAGATAGGGGTCGTTAACTTGGTAGAATATTTAATCTAGGTGAAGGGCAATACTTATTCCATAGTCCAATAAAGGTTTTTCAGTTTGGGGGTTGAGGATTGGGATAGCGACTCTTTCTCGTAAAACAAGTATGCTAATGGAAACAGCAAATAACAAATTTGCTGCCCAATGCACCACTTTATTTCCCACTTGTTTTCATTTTCTCTTTTTAATCTTATTTTTTCTCTTATTTTAATCTCTTGTTTTTTTTTTCTTTTATGTTTTCCTATTTTTTCCAAATCATAATATGTCCCCTCCACTATCATTTTTTTCCTTTTTCTTTTTTTCTTGATTATCAAAGCCTTTTTATAATTGTTCTTTAGTTTATTTTTACTCGTAATTTTTTTTTGTATTTTATCATCACTTTTTTTCGTTTAGTTTCTATCAGATTTAGCTTCTTTCATATTAACTCACTTTTGCCACTAGCAAAGCTTCTTCTTTTTCCACATCTTCTTTTTCTACGTATGCTTCTTCGTCTTCTTCGTCATTTTCTTCTTCGTTTTCTTCTTCTTCATCATCTTCTTATACATCTTCTTCTTCTTTTTTTATTTCTTGTTATTTTTCCCCTACTTGTCTTTTTTTCTTTTTTTTTTTTAATTGTGGGTTTTATTTCTTCTTTCTTTCCATTTTTTTTCTTTTCTTTTACTTATTGTTTCTCTTCTGCCGAGTCCATTTGGCCAAGTGGGCAAGTAGTCGGGCTTCGGAATCGTAGTACGCTAATTTGAATTCCAGTTGTTCCATTTGGGGTCGTAATTGGGCTATAACCTTTGGGAAAGTTATGAATCATCGCATTCATTCCAGCGACGTTTGAAATAGTGAACATTGTGCTACTTAAAATTAAAAAAAAATACGTGTGTATACTTAAAAATGTTTTTGCATTAAATATCCTAAAAAGGTTGATGTGCCGTAAAACTCAAACAAATTGTTTCTCTTCTTTTTGTTTAATCTTCTTCCTCCTTTTTTTTTCTCCTTGTTGTTTACCATTCTTTCATTCCTGTATTTCTTTTTTTCTTGACTTGTTTTTCATTTTCTTTTTCTTTTTCTTCCAGTTTATTTTTTCTTTCTTATGATTTCATGTTTTTCTATCTTTTTTTTTTGTTTTTTTTTGCTGTTTATCTTTCTTCTTTTCTTGTTTTTCTTTCTCTTTTTCTTCTTCTGGTTTAGTTTTCTCTTTCTCTTGTCTTTCTTCTCATTTTATTTTATTTTTTATTTTTTTTGCTGTTTATCTTTCTTCTTTTCTTGTTTTTCTTTTTCTTTTTCTTCTTCTGGTTTAGTTGTCTTTCTTCTTATTTTATTTTTTCTCTTCTTGCTTATTTTGTTGTTTATCTTTTTCTTCTTGTTTTCTTTCTCTTTTTCTTCTTTTTCTTCTTGTTTTTTTTATTTTTTCTTTCTCTTTTCTTCTATTTTTCTTTTTCCCAATCCTTTTCTTTTGTTTATCATTTCTATCTTCTTTTTCGTGTTGTTGTTATTGTTCTTCTTCTTCTTCTTCTTCTATACCCTTCTAGCTATCCATCTTCCACTTATTCCGTTCACTCACTCTACATAGCTACAGCTTGTAATATTGCGCATTGAAGACAATGATAACAGCTTCACTGGAAATCTATCTTTCAGACCAATAGTGATGGATTGAGTAAATAGCCTTTTTGACAATTTCGCATCAATAACGCTGTTGGCTCGTGACATCTCAGTCGAAAAGAAAATTTTATCCACCATCCACAAGCCTCTGTTTCCCCTTACCAATCATTGACTTTTCTTTCTGATAGACGGACAACCAACTTTTTACCGTCAGTACAAAATTAGATATAAACATCTTTAAAGCGCTAACCGGTAGATTTGTCTTCACAATAGAGTTATTCATCTGCTTTGACATTTAAAAATATAAAGCTTGGAAGAAAAGTTCGAGATTTATACATTCTATAAACATTTTTTATCGTCAGTATTGTAAATAAAAAATTAAAATAAAAACAGAAATATTTTGTGTGTATGGAAATTTTGGACTGTTTTCTTTATCTTTCTTATTGTTATCTTCTGCTCGGAATACTTCAGCAGTTCTGTGCTTAGCCAATAAGCAGCCCTGGCGTAGAATGTACCTTGCGGCCCACCCGCAGTTGCAGGGTGTGCAGAGGGCCATAAGCACGACCCTGTCTTTTCGATGAGACTTGATAAATAAATTGGCAGTTACCGGCTATTTTATGTTAAAAATATATTTTATTTTACTAGCAATGACAGTCTAAGATAGTTTGAAATTAGATTAAAAAAGATTTTTGAAACATGGGGAGAATCCGCCGGGCACCGGGGAAATCATTAAAAACGCATTAAGTAAAGATGAGTCATTTCCCTGGGGGAATAAGGAAGAAGAAGAAAAGGAAGTGGAAGAAGGAGAAGAAGAAACGGAAATCCCCAACAAATGGGCATTGTGGGTAAATTTGAAAATAGTTGTTTTTTCAAAATTAACATTATTGTCAGATGGGTTCAAACACTCGGCGACTACAATCGGGTCTTCTGGGCCACCGGTTGGAGTTGCCCCCACCTGATGGGGGCCCAAAGTGGGGTTTCGGACTCGAATGAGGAGAGAAACATGTGAACATTATATAGACGAGAAAATCTATTTTAACACCATGACATGTCTGTCCCTTCATAATACATAATGATGATTGAATGATAAAAATATCGTTATACAAAATTGTCGACCTTTCCTCGTGCTCTCCAATTTTTAGCTCCCAGGACCCATGTGGACGTTTGCAGGACCGGACGATACGGTCAACGGAGAAGTGCTCGGTGGAGGTGCGTACTGGTCTGCAATACGTTCACTGATAATTTTTTTTCTAGAATTTTCAAGCTATTGTCATCGCCTTAAATTTAATTATCTTGAAATTTTCGAGATTAAAGCTTAACAATTTGTTTTTGTCTCTATTTTAAACTAATTTTTTACAATCTTTCATTCATGTCTTTTTCCGAAATACTTGGGCTGAAGTATGATGATTTTTGTCCTATTGTCCTAATCCTTATTAAACTTGGCTTATAAATTATCAAACCTCATCTCAATGTAAAGGATACAATCATAGGGATGAGGGAAACAGCCCGAAAAATAGATGTACAAATCTTTCTTTCATTAATACTTTCTTTCTTTTTACTTCCTATCTTTTTTTTTATTTATTTATTTCGTTCTTTCTTTCTTTTTGGTTTTACTTCTTTTCCTTTCTTCTTTCTTTCCTTCTTTCTTTCTTTCGTTCTCTCTATGATACTTTCCATTTGTTTTACCCCCCTCTCTTTCTTACTTTCTTTGTTTCTTTTTTTCTCTATCTTTTTATTATTTCTCCTTCACCTTCTTTCTTTTTTTCTTATTTCTTTTTCTATCTTTCTTCCTTCTTTCCTTCTTTTTTACATTTTTTACTCTCTTTGCTTGTAATTTTTTCTTGCTTTATTTAAACTTATTTCTTTCCTTTACCTTTTTATTACTCTGTGTTTTAAATATCTTCCTTATTTATTTTCTTGGTGCATTAGGCGTTTCTAAGTAAGAAGCTTTTAAACAGACTTATTACAATGCTAAGTGCAGATTAGAGACAAGTGCAAGAGGGTGAGAGGTTAGAGAATGTTTGGAGAAATGCACAGAAGAGCAAAAGAGATTATAAAAAAATAATAAAAGTATTGAACATATAAATAAACTAAGCAAGAACAGTGAGTATTGCGCTTCACACAAAGCCGTGTTAAATGCTGACAAAAATTAGGTAATTTGGAAAAGAAGGGGCAACTCTATTCCTCTTGGAGCAATCATAAAATAATATTTTTATAAATGGAAAAATATATCTTTTTTTACAATTGGAATAAGATATTTACTTACTATCATATTATATATTTTTCTATTTACACAAAACTTAAAATATTTCATCTAAAAATATTAAAATAATTAATTAAAGTCAAAACTATTTTTTGTATCACTTTAAAAAATTACTTAAAAAATATTCTAAATAAATTATCATTATAATTATTTTCATCATCATGCCAGTTATGAATGAATAAAGTAAAAAAAAAAATTAGCAATAAAATATTTGAAGTATTTGAAGCATTATAATTACTGTATCAACATAAATCATCATCTATTACACCCAGTAGTATGTTGGAAACTAATTTTTTTTTTGCTGTTTTCGTAGTAGCATAGTTGTTTTTACGAGAAAGAGTCACTATCCCAATGCTCAACATCCAAGCTGTAGAAACTTTTCTGGGCCTTTGAAATTAGTGTTACCTTTCTTTAAGATTAATTACTAGCCTGAGTTAACAAATGCCAATTTAAAAAAAAAAAACTTTTAATTAATTTTAAGTTAATTTCTATGTTATGATACCATATATACTCTTGAATTAGCCTTGTGAAGTTAACAATTACAAAGATGGGGACTATGGTATTTTTTTACCCAATTTCATAGACAGTTGATGAGTTTTGTAATATTATTTAAAAAGTCTAAATTTGATCATTTATAAATTTTCAGTTCTATGAAAAAAGGAAATTCTATTTTTTGAAATGTCTTTTAACGCCCATTAAAACTTTTGTTGTTTTTCCTAAATCTTATATAGATCTAATTTTAAGTTTAGTATACTTATGCAGAATATCATTATTCAGAAATGTTAAGAAAACAAGAAAAAATTGAGTTAGAAATATTAAAAAGAGAAATCTAAATTCCTTTTATTTTACATTTATAGACTCACATATTTCTGCTTACAATGAAGACCAAGTTAAAAAGAAAAAGTTATTAGTAATTTTTCAAAATCATTAACTCACCTCCAGTTAAAAAGTTCAGAATAAAATTGAAGATTATTGGACACTAGCAGAATAGCTTAGCATTGACTGCAAAACTCACGAACGTTTTTGGTATAGCCAAAAATATACGCACATTTAAACATAATTATAATGTTATGATTTAATGCAAAATCTTGAATACTTTTTTAACATAGTGATGGACAACTGTTTCGATTCTGTTAAATCTCATCAGTGACACGAAATGTTGTTAACATTTAAAAAACGTAGTGAAAATTGAACTTGCAGACCACAAGGTTTAAAACAAAAGTTTTAACAACTGGCTCGCAATAAAGTTATGCGCTTTAAATGATAATTTCCACGGTTTTTAGCCACAACCATTTCTTAAAAAATGATTTCTTGGAATATCAATTTTTCTATGATTATGGGGATATTTATAAATAAAACACAGCTAAGAACACTCACAGACACGTGAAGTAAATCTGTGTAAGTTTTCAAATTTATTTTTTAGCTCTTTCGGAGAGTACAGGGAACGAACATACATACATACATACATACATACATACATACATACATACATACATACATACATACATACACACACAGAGAAACAAATTCCGTTTATATAAACGGTTAGATTAGATTATTGCCTCGAACAAAATACTGACAGGTTATCATTTAGTCTATGGTTTTTGTCGTATTAAATAAGTATGAACTCCAAAAAATGTATGTTTTAAATATAAAGTAAGAACACAAATACACACATGGTTAATATTGTTTCAACAAGCGGATGCATGATGAATTGAAAGCTATAGCTCATGTCTAAGATTAACGAATAAATTGGTTCTATTTTACAAATGCAACGAACGAAGAAAGATGAACGCGCAAATGATCATTACTATTCACTATGGATTGTATATAGTATATACTTAGTTGTACACAGAGCCGAGTTAGGGGCAAAGCCATTTTAATCTGTAGAAGATTGTGATAAGAGAGACTTTCAAGATTAATCGACACTTTTCTCCCGGTATTCTACTTTCGGGTCGTCTCTGGCACCAAGCAATAAATTCAGCACTCTCTTTTTGAATCGAGAGGTGGGTATTGCCTGTAGGGACGGTCTTCAGAAAGAAAGACAGTGCAAATGAAAAAATTTAACGTCACCTAATATTTATTATTCATTATTGAACTGGATTGAATTGAAAAAAAAATTAATGAAACGGGAGTTGAGTAAAAAAAATGCTGTAAATGTTTGTTCAATAAAAGTGTTACTCAGCCAACACGGGGCTTGCCTTGTTTGTTTATGTTTTACGGCATATCAACCTTTTAGGTAACTTAATTCCAAAAACGATCATTGTATACAGACGTAGTAGATTTTTTTCTAATAACACAAATTTTGCTATTTATCCCATAGCTGGACGGATTGTAGGGATTCACACCTTTTTGTTTTCTTTAATTCCAAGGTTATTTTTCATTCTCAGAAAACTCGCAAAAAAAGACCCGATTATCCCATATAAAAAATTCCAAATTCAAAAATTGGAAGAGTAGGATGGTAAATACCATCCTTCAGACAGGCCGACATACAAAGTCACTTTTATAGATAGATAGATAGATAGATAGATAGATAGATAGATAGATAGATAGATAGATAGATTGAGAAATTGCCGATTTTGAGGAAAAGAACCGAATTGATTATTTGCAATAGATCTGACAACCGGACAATTCCAGGTAATCTTCACATGTGTTTGGTAATATTCATTATGTTTTATTCATAGTGTGTAAAATCCTCAAGTAGATGAAAGCGTAACTTCTCAAGAATCCCTATTATTTAAAATATGTGTTTATTTGTTATATTTTTATTTAATAGATCAATTATTCTTTTGTTATTGCCCGTCGTGATTCTTCGCTGTCCTTGTAGAAAAATATATTCAAAGCTTTTCAAAGCGACTCTGATCTTGGCCTCTTTCGTTACAATAGAAAACATGGTCGAAGGCTTCGATCCGAACGTTCTTCCTCTTGGCATAAGTATCTTTGACATTTTTTGATCTTGATTCTAAGATCGATAATTGACACTTCTTGGCGCTGCCTTTAGCATTTCTTACACACAGCTTTTGAAGGACATTTTGAAGAATCCTATGTCCGAGTTTAATAAAGCTTTCTTCTGCTAAGAGGAGTTTTTCTAACTGAGGTCGATTGCAAAATGTTCCTAAAAGAAATATGTATATTAAAAAAACGAAAAAAAAAGAACAGATTGTATGAAAAATGTTTTACGTGTAGAATTATGCTAACCATTTAAAGTATTACCCTTGACTTGATTTCAAATTTCCACCTTTTATCAACTAAATTTTTTTTTGATAAAGGCAGGTTTTCTACCCGGCTTCTTCGGGTTATTGCCGGCATTTATATAACAAATTCCTGTTTGACTTGGACAATGAGATAAAAGACAAAAACAATGTTTTTTTTTTCAATAAAATTAATTTCAAAGCCTTTTTATTTATAGTACCGTAATTCAAAAGCTCTGTGAATTAGAGGGCTTATAAATCGGCAGAGCACTGGAAATAAATTATTTATCAATCTTATATTGCTACTTCCCAATCTATGTTTCACTTTCCACCTCTTTACTCGGTATCCAGTTCTCTTGTATTTTATTACTTAACAAAACCTCGTTAAGACGAATATTTATTAGTCCGTATTCACAATGTCAGAAGGTCGTGAGGTGGAGCATTAGGGAAAACTCGGATTATAGAATTGTATTACGTGAGTTCAAATCCCAGTCAAAACATGACATCTACCTTTAGCTGCCTCGGGTAGATGGGCTTCGTTAACTTGAGAGAGTATCTCACCTAAGTAAAGGGCAACATTGATTTCAAAAGCCCAAAAATGGTCCTACATTTAAGGGGTTGATCATAGGGCTTAATTGAAATTAAGAAAATGTTCCGAAGTATTTCTTAGGAGCCCACATAGACTCTATTGATTTCATGCTTTACGGGTTAGCTTTAATTAAATTACCATGATGTTTTTATGAGGTTAACATTTTCCGTTTTTGTTTGAAGAATCTGAGAAGAAAGTAATTCTGGTTGTCTAGTTGAGACAGAGTCGAGATACATCTCAGTCTTTCCCCGAGCCGGGCGTTGCCACATTGTTGGCATCGCTACAATATACACATGCTCTTAAAATCGATTAAGTTCGTTGTGAATCAACTAGCATGAGTAAACACGAGGCATCCGATGTGTTACTCGGACAAGCGATAAGACAGTTTACGGATTCAGTTTTCCTGTTTTCCAAACCTTTCTTTCTCCTGTCCATCCACGAACACCAAGCCTGCCTCAAATACCAACCACACCCTAAATTCTGCATTTATCTTGCAATACTTATATTTCGAATATTTCTATATCCACTGCACCACTGTACACATAACAAACAGGTTTTGGAAATGAAGAAGACGCCTGTAGACAAACTCAAGTGTAGGACCATGTCCAATACCAGTAATATACTGGAAGGGTTACCCAACGACGCACAGGCATTTGTATTATATTGGAACATCATTGGTTTGTATCATGTTGTCCAAATGTTTTGAACAATTTCAAGTTAATTGCTTTTCCCATTAATTAACTAAAATATACGCCAGCGAACTATAACTTTTAAAAGTCTTTATTCATGTAAGAATTAGAGCTGTGACAATATGCTTTTTTTAAAGATTATTCTTGTCATAGACTTTACTATTTTGTGATTTTATTATTTCTTTTCATTTTTTTACCTATTAGTAGAGCCGTTACAACATACTATTATTAAAATATTTTTGTCACAGCCTTAAATACTAGGGATATGACAAGCATATTCTTGAATAAAATAATATTGTCACAATCCTAGTAATAAGCTTTTCCTGTATTTTTATTTATATCGAAATATGTATTGCATTGATTGAAGGCATGTTTTAAATAATAGATGCGGCAATAATAATTATAATTGTATATATTACTCTGGATTTTTCAATCTGTGACCTACACTTAGAAAGGAAGAAAAAAGAGCCAAAGGAATTCCAATAATACTTTGACAATCACGCTATAAACTTACGAGATATAAATCTGGTCCACAATTTAGCATACACTTTGTTTTAGGTCTTATATTATATTTACTTGGTCGAGCACCAAACAAAGTTAGGCACAAGGTCATTTTGACGTACTCGATATACCTAGGTTTTTTAAATTCAGTGCTAATCTTCACCTAGATGAATTGCTCTCCCGAGTTAATGAGTCCCATCTGCTCGAGGCGACTAAAGTGAATGCAATGGTTTGACTGAGGTTTGAACTCGCGTAATGAGATTCCAGAGCCCGAGATTTTACGAATGCACCACCATCGCTGCCTGTGTCAGGCCTTACTTATGTATAAGTTCAGTCATCATAACTATTAATTTGCATTCCCCTCTGATCCATTCGGGTGGAATTAAAAATCTATGATTTAATGTCCGGTTGTCTGCATTTGTGTATGAGACCTGCAAGTGTGTGTCTGTGTGTGTGTGTGTGTGTGTGTGTGTGTGTGAGTGTGTGTGTGTAAAAGAGGAACTAATCACTATTATCCAATATTTACTTATAGAAATAATATTAATTGGGCTGCAAAAGTAGGGCAAGGGCAATCGTAAAAGGTTAGGCTCTTAAATCGTATTACACGAGTTCAAATCCCAGTCAAAACCTTTGCCTTTATTTTAAGTTGCCTCGGGCAGATGGGACTCGTTAACTCGGAAGAGTGACTCATCTAGGTTAAGGAGAACACTGTTTATCAAAACCCGAAGATATAGGAACGTAAAAATGGCCCTGTACCTAACCATGGGGTTGTGCTCGACTAAGGAAATATAATATATAAATTCAATTATATGTGTGGGCCTCAACATAATTTCTATGATCTGTGTGTACACGCATGGCTTTATATACTTCTATTGGAGCATTTTTGCAATCCCATGTTTATATATATTTTTTTGATTCCTTTTCACCCTTCCTTATCTTTACATCCAAACGACTCATTCAAAACAAAATTAATCAAATTAAGAGATTTAATCAAATACAATCATTGATACAATTTAATAGTAACGTCTCTCATGTTTATATAAAAATTCTTTCAAGTAAAAATTGATAAAAATTATATATTGATGAATGCATTTTGAATGAATATATAAATTTTGCATTTTAACGCGTCAGAAAAAGCACTAACAAATACACATATATTTATAGTACTAACTAACTAACTCTCTACCTCACTTTCATTCTCTCACTCTCTCTCTCACACACACACACACACACTCTCTCTCTCTCTCTCTCTCTATATATA
>JAUZSX010307913.1:0-12491 GCA_034780655.1 Idiosepius hallami | reverse complement strand
TTTATATATTCGGTGTTACCCTTCACCTAGATGAACTGCTCTCCCGAGCTAACGAGCCCCATCTGCCCGAGAAATATATATATATATATATATATATATATATATATATATAGTGTTGATCTCTGAAAAGAAGACCTGTTGCTGAAATCCCAATGCTGAATGTGGGTGTGAACGAGATGATAATTTCTAAATCTGGAGCGAAGGAACTGCCAATTCTTATTCCATTTCAAGGAAAAGAAGGTCTAAAAAAAAGCTGACATTATTGAGATGCGTGTTGAGTGAGGAAAAAAAAGTGTGGGAGACAACGGTTCTTCAGGGTATCAATGGAAAAATCGAGAAGAGTGAATAAGAAATGGGTTTTTCTTTGTTGTTGGTGGTGTTGTTGGAGGTTTTTTTTATAGTTTTTTTTTTGCATTTTCTTTTCTTTTTTTAAATTATATTTTCATTTTTATTTCCCCCTGCAAGTAAACAATGGTTGCCACTCATTCTTTTACCTGCATTTTCTGATGAAGATTGGTTTGCTACTTGATTTTTTAATTTTTTGCTTTTCCTTCCTTTTCAGTTTAGTCTTTCTATTTTTCGTTTCTTTTTCTTTATTTTGTTTTCCTGACGTTCCCAAACATCTCCACATTATTCTCGATTTTGTTGAAGAATGCGTACAGCTATTTCCATCCTACAGAATATAATGTACTTTATTTATAGACATGAGAATTTTTAAATTAATGGCAGCTTCTTTATATTTACATTCGCTGCTCTGAATGAATATTTTTTAGTGGCTGTTTTAACATGGACGACTGTTTAGACGCTAATCGGATAATTAACAACATTTTGAGTCTGTCTATAAACAAAATTATATCATGTGTACTACATCCCTTTCTTAACTAAATGATAGGTGGAGCAGTAGTTACTCTTTGGACAATGGAATCGGATGAACGAGTTCAAATCCAAGTCAAAACCATTCAATTCACTTTCATAAAAGGTAAAAGCTTAGATTCTGCAATCATATTACACGAGTTCAAATCCAAAAATCATTTAATACACTTTCAGAACAGGTAAAAGCCTGGATTCTGGAATAGTATTACATGAGTTCAAATCTAAATCTATTCTATTCACCTTCGGTGCCTTGGGTAAATGAGGTTTGTTAACTTCAGAGAGAAACTTATTTAGCCGTAAGGATACTGATTTCAAAAACTGGAGTAGATGAGACTCGCCAACTCAATAACAGTAACTCATCTAGGTGAAGGACAACATTGATTATAAAACGTCCGAAGATGAAAGAAGCATGTAAAACTGGTCTTCTACCTGATTTGGTTTGGTACATAACTAAGTATTTACCATAAATACAAGAATATTCAAATTAACAGATTATTTTGGTTTAATATTTTATTACCAAAAAAGGATTTTCTTTTAGATGTTGCGACAAAAGGAAGGAAGGAAAGAAGGGATAAAGGAAAGAAAAAAAGGAAAAAAAGTAAAGCAAGAAAGAATAAAGAAAGAAAGAAGAAAAGAAAGAAAGAAAGAGAGAAAGAAAGAGAGAAAATAAGAAAGAGAGAAAATAAGAAAGAAAAAAAGAAAGAAAAAAAGAGAGAAAGTAAGAAAAAAAGAGAAATTAAGAAAAAAAAGAGAAATTATGAAAAAAAAGAGAGAAAGAAAAAAAAGGGTAAAAGAAAGAAAAAAGAAAGAGAAAGAAAAATGAAAGAAAGAAAGAGAGAGAAAGGAACAAAGAAAAAGAAAGAAAGAAAGCGAAAGAAAGAAACAAACAAAAAGAAAGAGAAAAAAGAAAAAAAGAGGAAAAAGAAAGATAGATAGTAAGAAGGAAAGAAAAAAGAAAAAAAAAAGAAAAAATTTTGATTAAACTCCCAATCAAAACTCAATTCTAAATTCTATAATTTATTCATAAACAATGGAATATTCTACAGAACGGGTTTTTCTCGAGAAGAAAATCGACTTTTGTTCAAAGTAAAAAATTTCTCGGTTTTCTTCGCCCTTTCTTTTACCAGAAGATTTGTAACCTATAATTATTGCGTTGTATACGATCGAACATTGTTTTAATTAATTAAAATAAATTAATTCAAAATGAAAATGAGACTCAAAACACAAAGTTTACAAGAAATGAAAATTATTGACAATCTCCTTTTTATGTTTGTTTCAAATGGATCTTTCTCGAACAATGTGACGTCATTGATCACCGGTTCTACTACACTACTCATTCAAAAAATGGTTTTCGACTTCAATATTCTATTAAAAATGGGGTGCTTTTGCAGACCAAACAAATAGAGAAATTCGCCGGAATATTTTTGGGGTCGGGGACCAGTTATAAAACAACACCGGTTATAAGACAGCAATTTGAAAAAAATACGAGCATGTAAAGTAATAAGATTAAGATTACTTACAAAAGAAAAAAAAATGTTAAAACTGGAAAAGAAAAGGACAAAATATTCTATTAAAAAACATTTCCATATATTAGAACTACTTTGTCTACAAGAAATATGTCTTTTTATTCCAGAAAAAAAGATAAAGAATTTAAATTAAAAAAAAAACAAGAGGAATTCTAAAAATAAAAGAGAATCTGATAAAGAAACAACTTTTCAGATCTTTTTCTTATATAATGATAACTTTGATTATATAAAAGACATACGACTACATGATAAACACACACCTGTGATTAGAGAAAAGATCTTAAATTATACAAGCAATTTATAACCATGATTATATAATTTCTCTCTGAAAACGATTACATAAGAGGCACATATATAATTATATAAGAAGCTAACAATCATGACGACTCCATTTGTGTGAAGAACCAACTTACTTGTAATGATATACAGAATCTATAATTACTATTTTGTAACAACCACATAGAAATGATTGGATTACACACAAATGCTGCAGGGCCACTTAAATTGCATTATAAAACTAAGCCAATAGAGAAAATGATGAAACGAATGTTTCATGCGAAATATGCAAAAAATTCAAAATGGAATAAAGAATAGATGTAAAAACATCAAGATGGAGATATATTTAGAAAAAAACACCGACACGTTTTTAAAATAAAAATACTTTCATCTAAATATTTTATTGTAGGATGAGATGAATGTTAAACACAAAATATGTATGAAAAAAAAAGTGGTGTAAAGAATAGATGTCAAAATATCAGGATGGAGATTTATTCAGAAAAATCTGGACACATGTTTCGGTATGGAAACTTTTATCTAAATATATCGAAGAATGAGACAAATGTTTCAGATAGAATGTGTATAAAAAAATGAATGTTCCTTATTGTGGAGAAGAACTCTCTCTTGCAAGTAAAAAACAAACAAACAGTGAACCAGTTAATATAATAATACAGTAATATGGTTAGAGTTTATTTTATATTTTATGCCATCAAAAAAAGAAAGAATTTTTTGTAGGAAAAAATATTCTCTTAATTACTGATAAGACGTTAAACAAAACCAATCTATTTTTAAGAATCCTTGAGGCTGGGTTTAGTAAATTTTATAAGCATTATTCATAGAATAAAAGGAGTGTGAATAAATACACCCTCTCACCTGAGTGAGTCTGGAAATAAAAAAAAGATACAGAAAGACTCTTAGTCACATGTAAATATATAAACCTTTTATTTAACCCTCACCAAATGTCTTGATGTTTTTTCTTACTAAATTACGATATCATATTTCATAATTACTTGGTGAGCACCAACCCAAGTTTGGCACAAGCCATTTTGACGTGCTCTTACCCAAACTTTTTACATTTGGTGTTATCCTTCATTTAGATGAGAGCTCTCCCTAGTTAAGAAGTCCTATCTGCCCGTGGCAGATAAAGGTGAATGCAATGGTTTTGACGGGGATTTGAACTCGCGTACTTCGATTCCAGAGGCCAAGCTTTTACCAGTGCTCCAACTTCGCTGTTACTAAATCAAGATATATCAGTGTGTGTTTCTAGGAAGTTGATTTAATTATGAGTTCGAACCTCATCCCATTTTCAGCGGTTGTTTTAGTCGCCACTTGTGGTCGAGTGTGGTGTTGTAAACAATGTAATTATTAAATATAAGAAACAAGACGACAGTATTAAGGATTGACAAATATATTAACAAAAGGTACATAAATGGTGGCAAATGACCTGGCAGCATAGCGGCTCCGAGCAGCTAGGCTGAGATCCCACCCTCTCTCTCTCCGGGTGAACGAGAGAGGTCACAGATATAGTGACTTGAAGAGTTCATTCTGAGGTGTGTTTCACCCACAACAGAAGTGTAAGTTGAGGATTGATATCAATCATGGCCACAAAATGTGATTTAGAAAGAAAGAGTTTTTTTTTCTGGTTTTGCTTTTGATTTCTTTTTGGTTGTCTGTGAATCAATCATAAGGAATGTTCGATTGAGAAGATCGATTGGATTGGCTGGATTGGCTTTCATCTCCAGGAATCTTCTCAGAATTCCTGACAAACTGATTGTTGTTGTTATGAAGTGAGAATAAAACTAAAAACAAAAGTCTGTAAATCCATGTCACAAAAGAAACAAACGGCGAAAAACAATTGTTTTGCTCAAAGCCTTTATGAGAGAAAATGATAACCATGTTAAGGAAATGCGAAAACGGCACAGGAAGGAAAGCAAAAATTGGGACGGCCCTAAGAGGAATAAAAAATGGGACACCCCTATAAGTAATACAAAAAGTATACACCCGTATTAGTAATACAAAAAGTGTACACCCCCTATAAGTTATACAAAAAGTATACACCCCTATAAGTAATACAAAAAGTATACACCCCTATAAGTAATACAAAAAGTATACACCCCTATAAGTAATACAAAAAGTAAGTAATACACTCGAAAAATGAATACTGATGCCTATCCACTGTCCCAAATATCCTTCCCCATAAATTCTAGAGTGTTCTTAATTAGTGTCTAATGAAAAAAAAAACTGTTTAAAAGTCAGTCATTAAGGAAACCTCATATTTGCCTTTTAACATGTTTTCCCTCTATTTAAATGAAATCCCGAGCACATCCCACCCACCCCAGGAATCAATTTCAGACCGGAAATAGAAGAACCGAACACCTAAAAGTTTGGACAATTTTCTACTTTTGAACTTTAGTTGAAGTTGAATTGAAAGTTGCAGATTTTAAGTTAATGCCTACATCTCAAAAATTAGGCAGGAATTCGGAGTTTATTTAAAAAAAATTGTTTTGATATTTTGAATTATTAATACAGGAAATAATAATAATGGTTATAATAATGATGATAATGATAATAATTCTAGCCTGTATAAAAACTGGAAGAGGGGAAGAAGAAAAGAATAATGAAGAAGAAGAATACAGAAGAAATGAGAAGAAAAGGAAAAGAAGGAATAGAAACAGAATGAAGAGAAGAAGGTAAAAAAAGGTGAAGAAAAAGAAAAGAAATAGAAAAAAAATGAAGAAGAAGAAGAAATAAAGAAGATGGGTGAAGATTAAGAAAAAAGAATTAAGGAGAAAAAAAGAGGAAGAAATAGAAGTAGAATTCGAAGAGGAGGAGGAAGGAAAAAATAAGAAAAAAAAAGAAAAAAAAAGATGAAAGAAAAAGAAGAATCTAGAAGAAAACAAGAGAAATAAGAAAGTACAAGCAAAATAAGGAGGAATACAAGAAAGAGAAAGAAAAGGAGAAAGGTAAAGAAGCAGAAAAAGAAAGAAAGAAGCAGAAAGAAAGAAGAGAAAAAGAAAAAAGAAAGAAGCAGAAAGAAAGAAAAAGAAGAAAAAGAAAAAAGAAAGAAGGAAAAAGAAGAAAAAAAGGAAAAGAGAAAAAAAGAAAGAAAAAGAAAGAGAAGAAAAAAGAAAGAAGCAAAAAGAAAGAAAAAAAAAGGAGAAGAAAGAGAAAAAGAAAAAAGAAAGAAGCAGAAAGAAAGAAAAAAAGAAAGAAGAAGAGAAAAAAAAAGAAAGAAGCAGAGAAAAAGAAAAAAAGAAAGAAGCAGAAAGAAAGAAAAAGAAGAAAGAGAAAAAGAAAAAAAGAAAGAAGAAAGGAAAAAGAAGAAAAAAAGAAAAAGAGAAAAAAAGAAAGAGAAAAAAAAGAAAGAAAATGAAAGAGAAAAAAAAGAAAGAAAAAGAAAGAGAAAAAAAAGAAAGAAAAAGAAAGAGAAAAAAAGAAAGAAAAAGCAAACTAAAACCTCAATATTAATTTAAAAACTACCAAAATCAAAAACATCCTGTGAATACCACAAAACTGAATTTATCACTACAGAAAACTTCCTTCACAAAAAACCCAAAATAACTCCAACAATCAGCTTAACAATCCAAATAACCCAAAACAACAATAAAATATTATTAAATGAATAAACAGACAACATTCTCTCTAAAACCTATAAGACCTTAAATAACCAGAAATTGTTGATATGTCATTAAACCCTAGAAAATCAAATAACATTAAATGAATAAACAGACAAAATTCTCTCTAAAACCTATAAGACCTTAAATAACCAGAAATGACTGATATGTCATTAAACCCTAGCAAATCAAATAATATTAAATGAATAAACAGACAGCATTCTCTCTAAAACCTACAAGACATTAAATAACCAGAAATGGTTGATATGTCATTAAACCCTAGCAAACCAAATAATATTAAATGAATAAACAGACAAAATTCTCGCTAAAACCTATAAGACATTAAATTACCATAAATGGTTGATATGTCATTAAACCCTAGTAAACCAAATAATATTAAATGAATAAACAGACAACACTCTCTCTAAAACCTATAAGACCTTAAATAACTAGAAGAGGTTGACAAGTCGTTAAACTCAAGGAAAGCAAAGCAAACTAAGCCAAAATCTTAAGATTATTTTTAGAATTAATTTATATACAGCGCACGGTAGAGCATTGGTAGAAGCTCTGGAATCGTATTACGCGAGTTCAAATCCCAGTCAAAGCCATTACATTCACCTATAGCTACCTCGCACACATGGGGCTTGTTAACTCGGGAGAGTATCTTATCTAGGTGAAGGGTAACGCCAAATATAAAAAGCCTGTGTCAGAGCACGTTAAATGGCCTTGTGCCAAACTTGGGTTGGTGCTCACCAAGTAAATATAATATACAAGGTGTCCGAAAAGTTGCTGTGTAGTATAAAATAATGACCTAATACCAATGGAGGACATTTCCAGCATTTTCTTTAAGATAAGCTGTGATAATGTAAGAGTGCCTGTCCTAAACCCTCTACTTGTCTATCAACACACATTTCTCCAATATTATATTACATTTACTTAGTGAGCACCAACCCTAGTTTGGCACAAGGTCATTTTTCGTATACTTACCAGGGCTTTTTACATTCGGTGTTACCCTTGACCTGGATGAGATGCTCTCCTGAGTTAACGAGCCTCATCTGCCAGAGGCAGCTAAATGTGAAGGCAATGGTTTTGACTGGGATTTGAGCTCGCGTACTACGATTCCGAAGCAGGAGCTTTTATCAATGCCCCAACTTCGTTGCACAATAAAATAAGGCGGAAATATGTAAGGGAAGTAACTCGTATCAACAATAAAAATTATAAGGGAAGTAACTCCTATCAACATTAATCATGGTTAAAGGGAAAAAACTCTGTTTTAAACAATAGCTACAATGCCAATTCGGATATACATCTTTTGATTCACTCATACAATATTAACTGCATTAATTATGGTTCTATCAAAGAATCTTCCTATAAAATTTATTAATCACAAATATGCATGACCTGCACATAGTATAGTGTTTCGTGTTGTATTGTTAATCTTTACTCTTTTACTCTAATTGTAGGTTACAGAATGAAAAAAAAAAGACCCATAGCTTCATTATCCCCCCCTCATTAATCATTTGATTATTATATTTACTCCGTGAACATCAACCGTAGTTTGGCACAAGGCCATTTTGCGTACTCTTACCCGGGCTTTTTACATTTGATGTTACCTTTCACCTTGATGAGATGCTCTTCTGAGTTAACAAGCCTCATCTGCCAGAGGCTGCTAACGGTGAATGCAATGGTTTTTGACCGGGGTTTTTACTTGTTTACTACGATTCCAGGGCCCGAACTTTTACCAATGCTCCACCATCGCCGCCCAATTAATTACTTGATAATTATTCTTTTAATTTACAAGTAATTTACGAATGTAATAGGAGAAAGTTTTTTATGCAAATAGATTACATATTACCAGAGGCGTAGCCAGGGTATTTTACGCCCGGGGGCAAACTATAAAATTGGCGCCCCCTCCTCTGCGTTTAATCGCATTTTCTTTTACAATAACATTGTATACCTTACTGTATACGGAAAAACAGTTCACATTTCAATAAACCATTATTTTTTTAAAAAATAAGCAATATTATACAATTTATTGCATGTGACTCACTAAGTCACTGTCAAAGATCATTCACATAGTCTACAATAGATTTATTTTTCTTCATTTAACTGACCGGTTTTTTAGCCTTGTGAAAATTTTATATGACTCATTTTGGCGCCCCTGTACCTTGGCGCCCGGGGACATATGTACCTTTGCGCCCGGGACATATATACCTTGGCGCCCGGGGACATATGTACCCCGGCGCCCCCCCTTTAGCTACGCCTCTGCCTACACTTCGCTGTAACAAAATGTATATGTGCCTGTATATTTCGCTTGAATATTCTTCTAGATTACTCTCCTTATGGTAATTGTTGAAATGGGGAGGGGACAGGCATTTTGGCCAAGTGTTGGAGTGGACGGTAATAAAAAAAGTTTGAAAACCAATGCCCAAGATTTTTTATTCTGTGACCTACACTTAGAGTAGAAGAAAAATAGGCAAGCAAAAGCCATTACTACCCTTAACATCATGTTATGGACTGTAGGGTCCAAAGGTCTATATCATGGATTATCTTTGGTCCAAAATATGATAAAATGAAAACAACTTTTTGTTCACCCTGACAATATTCACTGCCGTCAATAATGGGTTTATAAAATATTTGATTGCTTAGGATATTCTCTCGAATGTGCAACATCTGAGCTAAAGGGAGAATAGTATGACTTTTAGGGGAACTATTAGCATTTGTCAGCTTTTTTTTCAGCCTTGGTGTAGTGAGTGTGTCGGCATACCGACCTATGCTGGTTTCACCGGCTCAACCACTAAACACACGAGATTGTGTGTAGGTCACATAATGAAATATCTAAAGTGACCAACAGTCTATTGTTATTCTACGTAAACAGTGTTTAGGAAAATGAAAAAAAGCCTTTAGTTATTTTCTATTTTTTATCGTGTTAGATTTGATATTATATCAACATATGTCATCAGCGAAGGTGGAGCATTGGTTAAAGCTCGGGCTCTGGAATCATTGAACCCGAGTTCAAATGCTAGTCAAAACCATTGCATTCACCTTAAAAATTGCCTTGTGCCAAACTTGGTCAGAACTGCTGAACAAGTATGTATAATATCAAAATATATCATCATTATCACGATGCAGTCAGTCAATCTTGAGGATCACTAGTTGGGCCTCGGTACTTTGCCACTTAGGCTTCCAACTCACTTGCACTGCTTTTTAAGTTTATCATCTGTTGCACATCAGATAGGTACCCTCTGAACTTCCAATGCTAATGCCCAGTGGAGCAAACCTGCGGACGACTAGCTGCAGAGAAAGCTGCAACTTTAGGCTAAAAGTAATCTGGGTGAGGTACACAGTCGCCCTATCGTGTCTGCTGCTACACCTTTTCTATTTAATATATCAACTTTTGTAGAGTTATTTAGTAGAACTATTTCTTCCTCGCTCTGTGTCCTACTTAGGCTTATTAATTATTAATTATTATTAATTATTAATTATTATTAATTATTATTAATTATTAATTATTAGGACTAAGTTAAACCCAGTCTCTATTTCCACAGTTTTCGTGTTTGTTTTTTTTTCAATTTGAAAGCCTAATCTAAATACTTAATCGCTTTTATTTTTGTTTTGTCTTTCTCCATAGTACACTATATTTATAACAGTTGTTGTTTATTTTGTTGCTGTTTTTTCATATATTTTCTTGGTCGAGCACCAACCCAAATTAGACACAATGCCATTTTTCGTAATCACTATTGCCTTTCACCTAGATAAGTTACTCTTTCGAGCTAAAGAGCCCCATTTGTTTGAGGAAGCTAAAGGTAAATACAATGGTTCTCTGAATGGGATTTGAACTCAGGTAATAAGGTTCCAGAAACCAAGGTTTTACCAATGTCCCCTCTTCACTGCTGCTGTGGTTGTTGTTCATGTTGATGCTGTTGTTGATAAGGAAGACCTCTCCTTATCCGTTTGGGATAGGATTAGTCTCCCTGTTATTATAGAGTTTTTGCAATCTCAGATTAAACTGAGACTCTCAGTCCTCACCATAGGGGATAACTCTGATAAAAAAAAAACTTTCTTTAGCATGGTCGGTCGGTGTGAGGGAAGAGGTTGGAAAGAATTAAGACCTTTCAGTTGTAATGCTTAATGGTTTCACCTGATCGTACCACAAACTGCCGACCAACCTCGTACAGTGTTGTTGTTCATTTTACTTGGTCGAGCACCAACCCAAGTTAGACACAAGGCCATTTTTACGTGCTTACTAAAATCGCTTGACTTTTCTAATCAGATTTGTCCTTCACCTAAATGAGTTACTCTTCCGAGTTAACGGACCGGACCTGCTTTGGGCAGCTAAAGGTAAATGAAATGGTTTTGAGTTGGATTTAAAATCGTGTAATAAGAGACCAAGCTTTTAGCAATGCTCCTCCCTCGCTACTGTTGTTGTTGTGGTTGTTGTTCTTGAGCAGAAAGATCTGTCCTCGCCGTTTGGGCTTGGACAAGTAGTCTTCTTATTGTTATAGAGTGTTCGCGATCTCAGAGTATCTTGATTCTCCCACTCCTCACCCTAGAGGGTAACTCTAATTGAGGATATTTATAGCCGCCAGTCGGTTGATGTGAGGGGGGGTGTAAAGGGAAGGCCTTTTAGTTCGAATGCGTAATGCATTCGACTGATCACAAACTGCTGACAGTGGTACAGTGATTGATATATCCTAAGTAGTCCCCCATCTTCGTACTGAACAAGCTCCAACCTGCTTACCTTCGGTGACCTTGTGGGCACCGGTGTTTTGAACGCGACTTGACCGTGTTGTTATTTTTATTGTTGAGAAGGAAGACCTCTCCTCAGCCATTCAGACTGAGATTGGTCTTCCTGTTTTATAGAGTTTTTCACAATCTCACACCATGTTGTTGTCGTAGCCTTTATATTAAAACTGTTTATAGATTGAATTCAATTAGCTTAGTACGGTTTTATAGTCTGGGAAAAAAATGGCGTTGGCCTTGCACCCCCCAAAAAATTTAACTTTAGTGGCTTTAGACTGTAGCTTTGGATACCCTAAACACGTTTCTGCATGTCAAAAAAAGTCCAAGAGTGTTATATTTTTGTTGATATGCAGAACCAAGATTAAGGGATCCTAAGCTACACCTTAAACCCACTAAAGTTAAATTCTCTTTCGGCACAAAGCGAACGACATTTTTTCCCGGACTATCATAACACCAGTAACTTCCCTTTGTTCTGTTTCACTCTCCAGTCATCTTTTCTTTTATTTCTCATGCTTTTTTTTTTAGAATTTAGAATTAAATCTGTTGTTCACTATAAATAATTATTCGTCGTTTATTCTTTTAATTACTATTTCTTAAACAGTGGCATAGCAAGAGAGAGGGGCGGCATTTTTGAGAGGTTGAAATTTGTTAATAAGAAAAATAATAGTAAAAAGCAAACAAAAAATCTGAAATTTTATTTTCATTAGACTGAGGATACAGTTAAAATATCCATTTAAAAACACAATTGTTACACACATAAAACATTAAAAAAAAAACAACTATAACCTTAAAAGGTTATAGTTTTTCTTTAAATATTTTATGTGTGTAACAATAGTGTTTTTAAACGGGTCTTTTGACTGCATCATCAGACCAATGAAAATAAATATTTTAAGTTGAATATAGTTAGACTATTTTGAACATTAACGGATTATCAGTGGATGGGGAGGGGAGGGGCAAATATTACGACCGCCCCGGGCGGCAAAAACTGTTTCTACGCCACTGTTTCTTACCCCACATTAATTTCTTGTTGTTACTAATTTACGGTTTTATATTTTTTAGTGGTTTGTTTTTTTATCATTTTTTTTTTATTTTTGTTCTTTGTCCTCAATGTTTTTAGTTTTACTGTGGTGAATTGTTGTTGGGGAAACACATCCCATAATGAACTCTACCAATCACTATAAATGTGATCTCTCTCTCTCTCTCTCTCTCTCTCTCTCTCTGTTTCTCTCTCTCTTTCTCAATGTGATCTTTCTCTCTCAATGTGATCTCTCTCTCTCTCTCTCAATGTGATCTCGAGAGAGAGATCATATTTAGAGAGAGAGAGATCACATTGAGAGAGAGAGATCATATTTAGAGAGATCACATTTATAGTGATAGAGAGAGAGAGATCACAGAGAGAGAGAGAGAGAGAGAGAGAGATCACATTTATAGAGATATATATATATATATATATAATATC